>JABUQX010030444.1:2500-7500 GCA_015478945.1 Trachelipus rathkii
TCCAAGTCACCGATGGACTTCCACAGACTATAAGGAGTCAGTTCAATAATTAATCACGAAGTGTTCCTTCTGATCTGTAAATTATTCCTCAGTAAATAATCATAAAAGTCTTCTCATCAACTTGTAAGTTATTCCTCAATAAATGATCACTAAATATTCTTCCTAATTCGTAAGTTATTCTTCAATGAATAAACACAAAGTCTTCCTTTCAATCTGTAAATAATTCTTCAATAAATAGCTTCTGAATTTAGCTTGTAGTCAAGCTCAAAGTCTTCGAGTGATTTCAGAACGTATTGTCTTTCTTCAAAATAACTTTCTAAAAGTTCTTCTCAGGTATCTATCAAACTTTCTCAAAAGTGTTTTCCTTTAAATACTCATAAGACAATCCAAATTCTTCTTTCAAGAACAATATTCCACTAATGTCTTTCAATTGTATAAAATATCTATCCGATCTGTATTCTTCTTATAACTCTTTTCTGCCGTAGAGTTTTACTGAAAAACAGAATCTTCTAAATATGAATTTGATACAATAGACAGGTCTCTAACGACAGATTTCCAACAAGAGATAGAACCCCCGTGAGAACAAATTGACCTCTATTTATGAACTTTCACTGTATCGAAGATATCAGGTGTGAAGTTACCTTTGATTTCTTTATTCCCATGGGATAATTTTATCTTAAAAATTAAATTTTCTTAAAATGTTTTTAAATAGAAATTATCCTTAAATTAGTTGCTTTTATCAAATAAATAATATTTCCACGAAAATAAATAAATCTAATCGCTCATCTCTGCGGAGCTTAAAATTTCATCCTTGATATTCCTAATAGCATAACACACGCCCCCATTAAGAAAGAAAACAGGGCTTTTCTTTTAACAAAAACATTAAGCTTCACATCCCAATCCTCGTCAGATAATCTGCAGCGGTATTCTTCATCCCCTTGATCGATTCAAGCCTAAAATTTATACTTCTGTAAAAACAGTGCCCATCTCATTACTTTGGCATTTATATATTTAGTCTTCTGCATATATATATAAGCGGCTGGTGATCCGTCTGCAGAACAAATTCCTTCCCGTATAGATAGTTATCAAACTTTCGTACCCCGAATATTATGCCAAGTCCTTCTTTTTCCAGTGTGGAATAAACCCTTTCACTTGTAGATAGTTTTTTGCTTGCATACGCTATAGGAAACAGTCCATCATCAAACTGCTGCAGCAGTACTGCCCCTACAGCCGCATCACTCGCGTCGGTTTGGAGTACGAATGACCTAGTAAGGTCGGGAAGTCGTAATATGGGCTTACTAACTAGCATCCTTTTCAAAGTCTCGAATGCTTTCTCCTGTGCTATTCCCCACGACACCTTGTTTGGTTGTTTATTCTTGGTTAAATCAGTTAATGGTGAGGCTATTGTCGAGTAGTCGGGTATAAAATTCCTATAGAACCCTGTCAGCCCTAGGAATGATCTGACCCCTTTCTTGGTATGTGGCCTCTCAGCGTCTCTAATTTTTTTCACGTTGTCATCTTGTAGACCCACAACTCCTTCCGTCAGCTTGTGGCCTAGGAATTCCAAATCTCTCACAGCGATTTCGCATTTTGACGGCCTAAGCGTCGCGCCCACATCTGCCAATCTACTCAACAATTCTCTTATTTCATTTATATGGTCGTCCCAGGTTTCCGTATGCACAATTATATCATCCAGGTAGCTATCAGTACTTTTCATTCCTCTGAGTATTTTCCTTACAGCCCTAACGAGTGTTGCGCCCGCATTCACCAGCCCAAATGGCATCCTTAAAAATTCATAATGCCCATCTGGCGTTACGAAGGCTGTCTTCGGAATATCTTGGCCTCTCACAGGTATTTGCAGAACCCCTTACTTAAATCGATTTTTGAGTAGTATTTGTCTTTTGCAAATCTGGCAAATATCTCCTCAGTCATGGCCATTGGCTCGGGATCGAATATCGTAACCTGATTTAATTTTCTGTAGTCTGCGCATACCCGGTTTGATCCATCTTTCTTTTTCACCATCACTATCGGGGATGCATAAGGTGACTCGGACTCCCTAATTACTCCCATTTTTAACATTTCAGCGACCTCTTTTTTTAGTGTCTCCCTCAGTGCATAAGGTATGGGGTAAGCTTTGCTTTTTATTGGGACTTCGGTCGTTAAGTTGATTTCATGTTGCACTATATCGACATTACCAGGCAGGTCCGTAAATACATGTCTATACTCACTTAATATCTCTTTTATCTCTGTCTTCTTATCTTCATCTATCTCAACCCCAATCTTAATATCACTAACGCTCTCTTTAGGTGTGCAGTTCCCTAAGACGATCGCGTCCTCTTCCAAATCTAATTCTTCTTTCTCACACTCTTCCAAATCCACCACACCTACGCACGCGATATGTATATCGTCCGGTGTTTCTTCACTCCTTTTGTTGTATATTTTTAATAAGTTTGCGTGATAGGTCTTAACTTTCTCGTTAACTTTCACTCTGTAATCATTCTCGCCAACAGTTCCGACGACTTCATAAGGTCCCTTCCATTGCATCAATAGTTTGTTACTTTCAGTGGGTAATAATATTAAAACGGCATCCCCTATTCTAAATCTCCTCTCCTTGGCGCTTTTATCGTAATAGTGCTTGTATCTATTTTGGGCTTTTTCCAATTCTGCTGACGCTATTTTCAGGGTTTCCTCCAGTTTTTCCCTCAACTTAAAAACATACTGGTAACTATTCGTCACCTCATCTTGCTGTCGCTCATTAATCCATAACTCTTTCATAATCTGCATAGGACCTCTCACGGTCCTACCATATAAAAGTTCAAAAGGTGCGAATCCAGTACTCTCCTGTGGCACTTCACGATAAGCAAATAATAAAGGGTTAATGTATTTATTCCACCTCCTGGGTTGTTCGCTGCACAACCTTTTTAACATCCTCTTCATCGTACCATTGAATTTTTCAACAAGGCCGTTACATATTGGATGATAAGGACTTGTGCACAATTGCTTCACATTCAATAGCCTAGAGACTTCTTTCATGCATTTTGACACGAACTGTGTCCCTAGGTCAGTTAGTATTTCATCCGGTACCCCAAGCCTACTGTACAAGTCCACCAGAGCTTCAGCAACAGTCTCTGTGTCAATGTTTTTTAACGGTACAGCTTCCGGGTACCTCGTGGCATAGTCTACAAGGGTTAGTATATACTTATACCCATCTTGAGAGGAAGGCACAATCGGTCCTACAAGGTCTACCGCCACCCTCTTGAACGGGGTTCCTATAAGTGGAACTTTTGTCAATGGCGTTTTTACAATCTTCCCTTTTGGTACCGTCTTCTGGCATATATCGCAGGAGTGACAAAATCTGGATACGTCTTTCATTCTTCCTGGCCAGTAGAACTCTGAGAGTACCTTATCCATCGTTTTCTTAATCCCGAGATGTCCTCCCATGATACTGTCATGTGCCATAATCATAACTTCCTTTCGTAGTCTCTTCGGTACCACGATTTGTTCGCTCGTACCCTCTTTCTCTTGTTTGCAACGGTACAAAATCCCCTTCTTTATGTCGTAGAATGACTGCCTTTCTTCTTTATTTGCCATTTCGCACAATGCCCTGCACCTATTTAATGTTTCATCTCCCTCTGAATTCGATGAATTTTTCACGAGTAACAATCATCCTTATTATGGTTTTGAGTGGTCCTCAGGTACAGCTGACCCTTCCTCCTGTAAATCGTTTGCACTACTCGCGCGGCATTACCACCTGACCAACAGGGTGCTCTAATGTGGCATCAAGCGCCTCGGTTACCTCCTCTTGCAAGCCGGTCGTTTCGCCCGCGCATGACATTACTACTTGGCCGTCAGGGTGCTCCATTGTATCCTCATGCGCTGTGACCTCTTCCTTCTGCAAATCGTCCGTTTCTCTCGCGCGAGACATTACCACACTTTCGATAGGGTCTTCTGCACTCCTCGCACCAGGGATATTTCCTATTATCAAGTCATAGATTGCGTCGTCAAGAGCTATAGCTTCAGTACGCCCCGTGTAGTAGGGTGTATCAACATCAATATCAACCACAGGTGCGTCTCTAATCGTATTGTCTATTAACAATATTTGTTTCCTCTTCCCGGTCTTTTGGTCTGCTGACGTATACTTTCTTTTGACTATGACGCAATCACAACCGGTATCCCTTAGTACGATCCCAGCCATTCCATTGATCTTTCCGTTGACAGTCGGCATCATCGTCTTCTGAATGTTGTGCCTTATGCTATTGCTCTTCACGCACGCGGCTCTGATGACAGGTATAGTTTCGCCGCACGCTAAAGCAATCCTATTGTTACTATCAACATGTTTCATGATGTCAATGCCTTTATCAGTTGTCATATCTTTACGTATTGGCGTAATATCAGAAACATCATCCTTATTTTGCTGCTTAATTTCACTTGTTATAGCGGCAGCCGCCCTCTTAGGTCCCTCTCTCCAATTATTGCTATAGCGATTGTTGTGGTTCCTATATTGATCATCCCTCCTATAGGGGTTGTAATTTTACAATCGATGGCTTTTTTGTGCCCTTTTCTTGCCGCATTTAAAACATGTGGACAGATGTTTTTGCCTTTCAAACTGGTTGAGGTTTTCACTAGTATCTTTCCTCTCCTTCTTTGAAGGGTCTTCTTTATTAATTGTTGACGCCAAGTTTTTATTATGTGCCAGGAGATAATTCTCTGCTTCTTGAGCAATCATATCAAGTTTGTTAATTTTTCTTTCACGCAAAAATGTCGCGAGTTCTTTCTGGCATGTATTTAGAAACTGTTCAGCTACTATTAAGTCGATAATATCATTAAAATCTTTGTTAATCTCTGCCAGTTCCGTCCATTTCATTACATAATTTTCAATCTATCTATGAACTGGATAGGCCTTTCGTCGTTGTATGCCTTCGCACTTCTGAATTTTATTCTATAGCCGTCTTCTGTTAAGTTGTAACATAGAAGGAGGGCGTTTTTTAGTTTATCATAGT
>JABUQX010030444.1:12500-15000 GCA_015478945.1 Trachelipus rathkii
AGGTATCCCTTGACCCTCTATCTTTGCGGCGCGATGTTGGTGCTTTATCTCTTTTCTATGGGTACCGCAGCGGCGGGTGCTGGAGGGAGCTTATCACTCGCGTACCTTCCCCACCTTTACGTCGCCCTCGTAGAACTAGGGTGCTATGTCTTTGCACATGAGTTTTCGTGTTGAAATGTAGGTAAATCCAGGCTAAGTTTCTCTGCGGTGCTTCCTCTTTCTGCCACCATCTTGTTTCTGTGGGAATTCTCTTTCCATCATCTGTGTTTTCTTGCTGAATTTAATCTCCCCACTTTAAAGCCTGCGCTTCTGTGCTCATCTGCGTAATTTAATTTATTGCTTACTTCTGAGGCGTGTAAACACCCCCTCCTTCGAATGGGACTCTGCAACCAAGTAATGGTGGTGACAACTGTAAAAAAAAAAAAAAAAAAACCAAAAAAAAAATATATATAATATATATATATATATATATATAAATATTATTTTATTTTTATAATATATATATATATATATATTATATATATATATATATATATATATATATATATATATATATATATAATATATATATATATATATATAATGCAAAAATAGGAGCGCGTGGACAGAAGGTACAGCGTAATCTTACTTCTGGTAATTGCCGACGAAAGGTTAGGCTTTTTTCCATTTTATATTATTTTGTTATTCATTATTTTTATTAAAATATGAGAAAAAAAAATAACTCAAAGAAAAGTTACTGAAATAAAAGGTAAATATATCTAGAGGCCTTTCGAATCTTCGTAAGACAATAATATACAAATCTTATCACTTGTAAATAAATAGCAACAAGTCTCAGATGGGTTATAAACTTGTGAGTGCAAGTTACAGTCTACATGTATATTATAGATTGTAACTATTGTGTTACAGTCCAGAGAGTTTTTAAGATTTGAATTTTCCCTAGATAAAAAGTCATAATTCAAATAATATTGTAAGTGTCATTTCAACATTTATCGTCTACAATTTAGGTCTTACTTGACTTCGAATTTAATTACCCGGCCATGCCTAAAATCAACTTGCTCTTCGAACATGCTGAGTAACGGACCTAAAGATGTAAGTCGTCAGGGCTATACCGGGTGAGGGGTAGTTCTTCAAGAAACCTTCAAAATAAGTGAATGTGATTTTATTAATATTGTAAGTGCAAATTCAGGTATAAATCGTTTCTGTGCTCAATCGCAATTGTATATGTATATATATATATATATATATATATATATATATATATATAATATTATATAATATATATAATAATATATATATTATATTATATATATATATATATTATATATATATATATATTATATATATAATATATATATATTAATATATATATAATTTTTCGTAGAAGACAGAAGATATGTGCAATCTCTTCTTCTTCTTTCTTCTTCTTCTTCTTTCTTCTTCTTCTTCTTTTCTTCTTCTTCTTCTTTCTTCTTCCTTTCTTCTTCTTCTTCTTCTTCTTCTTCTTCTTCTTCTTCAGCTCCCAGAAGTAGACTATACGTCTGTCAGGGCAACCAGCATGTTTCCCTCCATTATTCTATCATTTAAATATCTGATTCCCCAAGGAGGCTTCGAAAGTCTCGGCATGTTAAAGTCTTCGAGAATCTCTTCTACTGATTTCCTCCTCTCTTTCTTGGCCTTCTCTAGGTTTACTTCATCGGTAATCCACTTCTGCTCCCCTTGCAATTCTCATCATTCCTCCATCCTCTAAAAATGTCACCAACCACCTCAAATTGAAGAAGGCGATTTATCTTAAAAAACGGGCAAAACCGATTTTTTCTTCCTAATTACTTCGGTTTCTTATCCTATTTCTCCTTACTTGCCAATCATAGCTCTCAAAGGTTTCATTTTCGCTGCCTGAATCTTTCTCCTATCCACAGTCATCAGCACCCAACTCTCTACTCCGTATGTCAAAATCTGCGTCAGCACGTGTTAAAAATTTAAAATATTCAATATGGCAAATAAAAAGATCCACTTTGTTAAATTTCGGATTTAAGAAACTAAAAGGTGACGATACAAAAACGGAGAATTTCTCTGAAATTATTCAAAAATGATGAAAATAATAATATAAACGATTTGGACTTTTAGTTTATAAAGTATAAATAATTATAAGTTAGGCAATTACAGTACTTATCACATGATACAAATACACAGACGAAGAAAAGTTTAAGCTTTTAACCAGTCTTTGGACACCAGATGAATGATTAAGTTTTCCCCATATATGCGGGAAGAGAAAATTAAAATTTCAATTACAATGGCTAAGGAGATATCCATGGCTTGCTTACCCACAGGTTGGGGAACAACGAGCTTTGTATAAGTACTGCGTTTTATTTTCAAAGGATTGTGCAGGCAAGAAGAATTATGAGAAGCTAAATCTCTCGTGACAGAGTCATTCAATAATAGACAAGACGGCATTGAAAATTTTAATCACCACTCTAAATCTCGGTATCATGAATCTTTGGTT
>JABUQX010030444.1:35000-37500 GCA_015478945.1 Trachelipus rathkii
TATATACTATATATATATATATATAATATATATATATATACTATATATATATTATATCTATATATATATATATTATATATATATATATATATATATATATAATTATATATTATAATATATATATATATATATATATATATATAATATATATATATATTATTATATATACGGTTATATATATTCTAGGATTAATCATGTAGTGCATAATACCAATAGGTGTTAGATTTCCTCAAACTTTGTATGTCTATTGCCTTTTACCTAAAAGCAAATGAAACGTGGTTAAAATTTTTTAAATTTTGGGGATTTTTATGGCCCCCAAAATTTTGGGGGTTCAAAAATTTTACGTTTTTGAGAGGTCATAACTTTGGTCGTATTAGTGATAGAGTTGTGAAACATATTGCGTTTGGTGTAAAAATGCATGATAAATAAACGTTACTCTAAGTACATTTTAGTTAAGAATGATACTTTAAAGTTAAAAACAAATATTGTGGAGCAGCTTCCTGTTGATGCCAATCGATACAATTTTTTTTATTAATGTTAAAAATGTTCCTTTATCATTTGTACATAAACATATGAAATAAAATATTTGATTTTCATTATAATTTTGAATGTGTTCTTTGTCACCATCTTAATTTTTAACACACACTATCTACCTTACCTCGACATATACGACTTATCCCATCTTGTTAATAGAAATTCCTGACAAGTTTCTACCATTTCTGTATTTATTCGTTTTCCTTTGGAGTAGTTTGGCACTTCTGTTACCAAACATTCTTTTCATCTAGCATTTTGAACCAAAAATCGTATTGCTCCAAAGAATGTTTCGGTTATATTTGAAGGCGGCGCTTATGAAGTAGAAAAATTAAATTCAAACCTAGAGAAAGGAGAATACTGTTAATGTACACTATATTTCTTTATTCAGCAAATTTCATTTATGAAATAACTTAAAAATACAGATATATACTGTATGTTAAAAATATATTTAAGGTTATAAATATATTGAAATATTTCTTTGATTCCCCGAATACATACTATTCCATCTTTCTATCTATTTCGTTATTCTATGATTTGACGGTTCTACTTCTTCAGTAAGTAGATATTGCAAAATACATCTTCCATCTTGCGTTTCAAAGTGATAGACGCCTTTTCTGTCTTACTTCTGAGTATCTTTGCTTGGACTTTTTTTATGGATGTCATCTACAAAATTATATAGATATCGTTCTGGGATAGGATTTGATTTCAATTTTTATCTGAATTTTTTTTTAAAAATCTTTTCGTCCATCATAGTAAATCGATTCAACTTTGTCATGTGATTTTTCAATAATTAAACTTTTTTTCCTGTATTTTTCTCTTTCTCCTCTGATCTTATTCTTATTTGCAAAATTCTTTCTCGATTTCATGTGTAATATGCAAATCCTTAGAAGCGCTTAAGCATTTCAGCGCTGATTATATTAATATTATATTATATTTATATATTATATATATTTATATAAGTATATATTATATATATATATATTATTATATATAATATATTATATATATATATATATATATTATCTATATTATATATATATATTATATATATATATATAATATATATTATATATATATAACTAATATTATAATATTATATTAATATCTATATATATATATGTATATTATATATATTATACTAATATGATATATATTATATCATCATATAGCAACTAATCTATATATATATATATATTATATATATATATATATTAATAATATATATATATTATATATATATAGCTAATATATATATATAGTATATATATATTATATATATAGAATATATACTATATATATATATATTATATATAATATATATATACTATACTATAGCTATTATATATATATATTAATATATATATGATATTATATATATATTTATATATAATATATATTAGAGTATATATATATTATATATATATGCTAATATATATTAGCTATATATATACTATTATATATATATTAAATATATATATATATATTATATATTATATAATATATAGATATATTAATTATATATTATTCATATATATATTCATGTTGGTAAATTTTACTAAATTGATATGGGATTGTTCGCTTTTACGCCCTTCACACTATATTTATATATATATATATATATATTATATTATATTATATATATTATATAATATTATATAGTATATATATATGCTATATAGGACGGATACCACTAATATATACTTATATAATATATATTGAATATAAAATTTTCTAAATAGCAATAGACGTAGAACTCATGAAAGTTCGACTTAATTTGTTCTTATTTTTCTAAGAATTTAATCAATTTTCAAGAAATATCGACTAAAGGTATTGGTCAGAGTTTAAGTTCTATTAAATAACTTTCAACTTTAAATTTTTTTTTTTGAATGTTCCATTGTGATTTGTATGTGGTTGATCTCCGTTTGTTCTTAATAGTGTTTCAAGTTTCATTAGAAAGATCGTTCTC
>JABUQX010030444.1:42500-45000 GCA_015478945.1 Trachelipus rathkii
TTTACTATATATTAAACATATATATATATAGGCTTATATATATATATTATATACTTATATATATATAGAGATATATACTATATATTATATATACTATATATTAATTATTTATATATATATAATATACTATATATTATATTATTATAATATATATATATATGCGGCTACTCCTACACTACGTGCAGCTCCGTGCTTCAGCATGAGTATGATTTATTATGGAAAGAACGATCTTAAATTTTGCAAAGTTAGTGTTAAACATTCCTTATTTTTTTGTCGAAATAAGGTCATCATGAAAAAAACATTACAATCAATCATGAAAGATAGTGTAAAATTTATAAACAAAGTGAAGAATCTCAGCCAATTGGAATAATGCTAGTTTTTAAATCGGTTAATAAATGGTAAAAGGCGGAGTGAGAAAATTTGAAGACAGTGTAACTATTCGTTGAATTGAATTTTTCTTCAAGATATGTTTTTGTTATCCTAATCTAGGAATCTAACAAAACTCGTTTTATTTAAAAAAAAAAATTTCTGTGTTGTACAAGTTAATTGTTCTAAAAGTTCAATTCAGATGAAACATAATGAAATATTAAACTGTTTTAATTTCTGAATTTGAAAGAAAACACAGAGTCACCCCATAGATATACCACAATTATCTGCAAGAAAACAAAAAAATTGGATAACTCAAATACTCAATTAATATATTATTTGTTCAATTTAATATATATATATAGCTATATATAGATATATATATATATATATATATATAAATATAGATATAATATATATATATTAATATATTTATAATATATATATATATATATTATATAATATATAAGCAGAGAGAGAGAGAGATGAGGAGCACGAGGACGTAATATTGACTGGCAGTCGCCGCTGAGATATTATAATAAATATACTTATATATATATATATATCTTATATATAATATCATATAATACATATATATTATATATATTATATATATGATAATTATATATATATATTATATTACTTAGCTATGTATATATTATATGAATACAAAACTTCTTCCAACTAATAAAATTTCTATAACCTCTACTTTTAAAGCAGCTTCAAAATCCCCTATATACTAATATGACTGCTGAAAATATGGGAGTTAAATTATAATTTCATTTGAGCCTGTTGCAATAAGGGTAAATGTTTAACTCCTCTCTCTACTCCTCTCTCTCTCTCTCTCTCTCTCTCTCTCTCTCTCTCTCTCTCTCTCTCCCTCTCTCCTCTCTCTCTCTCTTCATATTAAAAGTTACTAATTTTCAAACATTGTTTATTTGCTTTATATCTTAATTGTTAGCACATATCGCCTAAACACTAAAGGATAAGTTGTTGTCGTTTGGATTATGGTTTTTGGTGTTTTTGAAATTTTAAAAATTTGAGGTAGAATGTGTTTACTCATTCAATTTCATTAACAAGTTTCCAAAAAAAAAAATTGTCGGCTAATTTTAGTCTTTAATAGTAATACGTTTAGATACAAACTGACATCAATCAAATTCGCGAGTGTGACACACAAGGTCTTATTATAAAAATTAAACAATATGGGCACATACTACAAAAGTTTGAGTAATATATCTATCAGCACTTGTTCGTAATCTTTGACACGCATACAATAACGCACTATATTATATATGAGTATATATATATATATAATATATAATTCATATATCTTATATATACTAATATATATATATATATATATATATATATATAATAACATATTTATATATTTATTATTATATTATATATATATTTATATATTATATTGTAAAAAAAAATAGAAGAGATTTTATTCTAAAAAATATTTTTGCTTGGAATCCTAATTACTTATAAAAGGAAGTTATTAAAGGCACGCAACTTGAAAGAACAAGGTAGAAGAGCCTTCTAAGCGCAACAACATTTTCTACCATAATATCGTTATTTTTTTTTTTTTTTTTTTTTTATTATTTATTATATTTATTTATTTTTTTTTATACAGTTGTCACATAAACTTTGCGTGCAGCCCTATTCAGTGAAACGTACGCTAGCTAATAGTATATACTACTATAAATTATATATATATATATATATATATATATCATATCATATCTATATAATATATATTAATAATATATATATATATATATTATATGATATATAAGTGATATATTTTATATATATATATATATATATATATGTATGTTTGTTGTGTGTGTGTGAAAACTGGAATGTTCAATGTAGGGTGTTGTCTTTCAATATCGTCTTCCAAAGATGAACATGCATTTATTATTGAAACATTGTGCGACAAAAAAATTACAAACGTGTGATAGACGAGTTTTGGACATTAAAAAATTATTTCCGTGTAGTCTGCAGTTCCGCATAAGTCCAGAAGTAACATTTCACACTTGTGATGAAAATTCGTGCGAGCATACAAGAGGGTCTGTAGAGAATCGTAAAGAATTTAGCGGACGGGACATGACAAGCTGTTTTAATA
>JABUQX010030444.1:50000-56212 GCA_015478945.1 Trachelipus rathkii
AGTCTTTCTCGCCCCATGGTGTTTCTAAGAAAGGTTTTTAATCCTTTTTAAATAAGACGAAAACAGCGCTCTGCTTTATACGTGACTTTGTCATCGGAATGGTTATTAAAACTTTCGATAGTTTCACTTTGTGGCCTATAACATGTAACTCGAGAACGGCAGCACCTAGAGTAAAAACAAATTATATACTCTTGGAATCAGCGGAATACATTCTAAGAAGGGATTTATATACTACTATACTATTACTTATATATATATACATATATATATATATACTTTTTTTTTTTTTTTTTTTTTTTTTTTTGGTATGCTATTACCAAAAATTTGGTTCAAAAAATCCCTAACTTAGGAGGTCATTTATTTTAACTAAGGAATACCATAGGGTAAACTCGTCGGAGTTGGATGCATTGGAGCTCCTCTCGGCTCCCCGGTGGGACGACGGGGGGACTAATCCCCCCCTCGGGGGATGGTCTCCGGAAGCTCCGGAATCCCCGCTCTTTGGGTGTCGCGGGTGGTTCCTCCGACCATCTCAACGGGTATGACAACGCTCCCCCCCCTCGTCCCGTCGCTCGAGCCCCGGAAATGGGGGAAATTTTTTTAATGGCAGCACTACAGTAAACCAAATTATATATTTGGAATCAGCGGAAAATTCTAAGGAGTATTTATAATTTTTTTTTTTTATTTTTTTTTTTTTTGGTTTCGTGCTGAAATATTTAAAAAAAAAATTCCCCCATTTAGGGGGCTCGAGCGGACGGGGGACAGAGAGGGGGGGACGATTTCCATACCCCCGCAGGGGATGGTCGGAGGAACCCCCGCGGACACCCCAAAGACCAACAGGGGGCGTTCCGCGAGACCAATTGCCCGTGAAGGGGGGGATGGTCCCACCCCCGTCGTCCACCGGCGAGGCCGAAAGGCACCCGACTCCTGCCTCTTGCTGGCTTATACCCGATGGTATTGCCTTTAGTTAAAAATAATACCCCTAAGTTAGGGAAATTTTTTAATATTTCCTGACGAAAAGGCAAAAAAAAAAAAAAAAAAATATTTATTAAATTCCTCCTTAGAATTTTCCGCTGCTTCCAAATATATAATTTGCTTTTACTGCGTAGGTGCTGCGTTCTCGAGTTACATGGTATAGGCACAAAGTAAATGTTATTAAAATTTTCAATAGTTTCACACTTTTAACTAAAAGTGGCTTCAAGTGATCCTTTCTGTAATGAATTCGAACTAAAGCGAATGGCTCCAAGACATAGAACGAAATTACTCTTTAGTGCTATAAATTATTAGATAGTTACCACTGTTTTAAGTTTCTTTATGCTCAATGAAAGTGTACACTTTCCAGGTGTGCATGTTTACCGTTTTCAGGATAAGATGGAATCGATACTGAGGAACATTGCCGGCGAATAACGTAGGCACACAAGTTAATGTCCTAGGAGAATTGGTAAATCTATTTTTATCTGACAAATATTGAGGAGATTGATGGGATTTGGCAGGGTGTGTTAAAAGGAGTGGTTTGAAAGTAAACGTACATAAGAAGGTAAGGTAATGGTTGTGAGTGAAGACAGCCTCGGTGCGAGGTTATGTTGGATGGTGAACAACAACTGAATCAAGTGTCTGAGTTTAATATTTAGATATATGTTGGATGCAAAGGGAACGGATGATGCTGGCAGAATGTAGTAAGAAAGTGTGAATGGTAGGAAGGTAGCTCGTGGTATTAAATCCTTGGTGGATGTAAAGGACTAAGTGTTGAGTGCCGCATAGGGTCTTCAGAGACGGATATGTTGTTTACCTGTTACATGTACGTAGTGAAAACCTATGGTCGGAATTAAGAGGTATAGATCTAACGTACAATGTGTTCAGATGCCGACAATCTCAGGCGGTGTGTTAGGTGTAGGACGAATTCATAAATGAGGAATAGAACCGTATTAGGAGGGTGTGTGGGTGTAAAGGGTAAGAGAGAATAAACGAGAGTACACTTGAGATGGTTTGGTTCATGTGAAGGAATGGATGATAGAGCAGGATTGGTTAACCGGGCTGTATAGTGAGTGAGTCTAAGTGTTTGGGAATCGACGGCTTGGGAGACGAAGATAAAGTAGATCGAGAACGAAAGGAAGGCTGAGAGGGAGAGGAATGTTGCGTTGGGCACGAGGCGAGAGAAAGGTGCATAATAAGAGTGAATTTCGGGGTTTTGTTAGGAGGTATGGTTGTGGTTTTGTTCATGGGGCATGAAACCCACATTGACGAGATGCCATAGTGAGAGGTCCGTCGCGGTCGTTAAGCCCTAGGGTGGAATTTTTGACTGCGACGGCGTTCTCACTTAAAGGTATAAAGGGCTTGGCTTTCTTTTCGGACTTACGTCATTTCTTCTACTACTATTTCGTATCCGGTGTGTGTTACACACCTTACACCCAATCTTGAGTACAAGAGGATAATACATACATAATCAGAATAATACATAATAATAATAATAATAATATTAATAATAAATAATAGATTAATAATAATAATAATATAATATAATAATAATAATAAATAATAATAATAATAATAAATATATATATATAGTATTTATTATTATATATTTATATATACTATTATATATATCATTATCATATATATAATTTATATAAAATATTAATATAGTATATATATATACTATATTATTTTCGTTTGTTTAGTGTTTAATGAGTTGAAAACTTATCGAAATTAAGCTTCACAAGAGCATATCGATAAAATATTTAATAGCGAACAAATTTTTTTTTATTATCGTTTTTTTTCAAAAACTTGAGTTTGAGACAGCCCCGCAACGCAAGTCTTTCTCTAATTCTGTAAAATGCTAAAACATCATTGAACCATTTTCAAAATATATCGTTAAATATCACGATGACATACGTATTAATTAATTAAGAAAAGTTGCATTATAATTGGCAACGCGAGAAAAATCGAAGCCTTATATATACTTCTTATACGCGTATTATATATATAAATATATATATATTATCATTATATATATAATATATATATATATATATATATTTAGATATCATATATATATTATATATATATATATATATCATTATATATATATATGAGTAAATTGGGAATTTTCTGTGCATAAATATCTACCAATATCCGAAAATATGGAATACCAAAGTGGTTCGGTATGCCAACATGCAAGCGAAGCAGGAGCCGCCACTCGATATATATTATTATATTATATATTTTATATATATATAATATTTTATATATATTATATATTCTATATAATTATATTATAATATAATATTCTTATATCTCATATTATACTATATATATATATATACTATATAATATTATGATATATGTGCACTCTAGCCACCATAAATGAAAAGAGATTTTGGCCTGTTACCATCAAGAGCCCAAAACGCTTTACAATATAATAGAAAACCTCGAAGGATGAACTCCATGTTAATGTTGACCACGTGAACTTTGCGTCAGATTTGATATTATTTTGAAAATTCCTCAACATCTGTATAGGCCCACTATTCCGATAAAACGAAATGAGGTATAGTCTTTTAAACTTGGCTATTTAATAATACATCAGGATATCCTTTTCACAATAAATATGAACCAGCTTAATTTATTAGATTTTCACCAGAATTTATGAATGTATTATAATTTGGAAAGAAATTTCGGCTGTTGCATCTTTTTTAAGTGTTCGCGCACTTATATGAAGATATCTCGCAAATCTCACATCCCAACAGTTACAAAAAATATTTAATCGACCACTATGAAATGAACTACATGTAAGCATAAATTTAGCTTTCATGATAAACCTGTCTTTATCGGAATGTTTGATAACGAAAACTTTAAATTTTGGACAGTATGGATTTTCGCTTTCCGATCGGTTTTACCCGCTACTGAGAGACCAGTGGCTCATGAAACCGTGCATATTTGGGCGCTATACATTTCCAAATTTTCCATTGAAATATTAGTCTGACATGTGTTACAAAGTTTCAACAAATTTGCGAGATGAAATCGGGCAATACCACGTGGCCAACTTGATATAGGTAATGAATTATATCATAGATATAATACTATATACGCACCTATACTGTTATATATATATATTATAATATATTATATATTACTATAAGTATATATATAATAATTTTCTATATATATATATATATATTATATTATATATATAATTATATATATATGATATATATACTATTATTACGCTGAATGTCACCCACGCAAAGGCAGGGAGGGCCACTTATTCAAGGAAGGCGACAGAAATAAATAAACATATGTAGGGACATTTCCCCGTCTTCTTCCATTGTCCTTTACTCCTTTTATTTCATTTTTTAGAAACACTTTTCCGCTTCACCATGATCAACCCATATTATGATAGTATATATATAATATATATATATATAGTATATAATATATAGTATATATATATTATTATATTACTACTATATATATTATACGATATATATATATATATATATTTAATATAAATATTATAATATATATATATATATATATATATATTTACATACTATATATATAATATATATATATATATATATATATATATATAATATACTATATATATATATATAATATATATGATATATACATATATATCTATATATATCTATATACTTAAATATATATATAATATACTATTATATATATTTATATATTTATATATATATATATATTTAAATATATACATATATTTATATATAGAACTGATATATATATATATATTCATAATTTTAATTACAGTGCTTATTGCCCGGCATTATTTGTGGCTTTTATCCTTCAGGTTAATACATTCAGGTGCGTTTCGTCACTTCAAATAAGCCGAAAGAGGAACATTACTTTCAAATGGTTTTCATGAATAGTTTAACGCCACGCTTTACCGGCTTGCTTAGCAAAAAGTTTCCTTTCATTTAAGTCATGCAATTTACCCCAATATTACTCATGTATATTTACATTACTTATCATTACATATAAAATATTATAATATATATATATATATTATATTATATATATAATATATATATATATATACTATATATAATAATATTATATATAATATATTACTATAAATTATATATATATTTATAGATTATATATATATTATAGTTATTAAAATGAAGCATAGGTCGGAAATGCCGTTTGGAGGAGAAATAGCCCGCCACATTTCCCGTTGTTGGGTAGCGTTTGAAAAGCATCTGAAACACTCGTTTTAATATTAGTAGTTATTTATTGCATACTGTAAACCATAGGGTAGATCACAATAAAAGTCAAAATTATAATAGCGTGTTCAAAATGTGACGACCGAATTCGCGACTCAAGCTTCTACACATCTCTGTCAGTGGAGTTACTTTTGGAGACAGAACGGTCATCGCCAAGTGGGTAGGGTGCCCGTCATGCATAACTAATCCGATTGCGGAGATCCCAGAAAACGTCACTTCGGAAAGGTGCCGAATACGTCCCTAACGAATGCAGGCTGTGTTGAGAGCTCAGATGCTCTGGTAGGAATATGGACCGATAAGGTTGCAGGGTAATCATAAGCACCCACACGTACTGATACCAAAATCGCGATGTGTCCTTCCCTGACTCGTAATGTCATGGGGATTGTGTACACACATATGGATGCCGGTGTCTTATAGGAATTATAACATTCGACCGAAAGGCGCTCATCAGTGTTAGAGGAGCTATGACGCACGAGTTCTCCGAGTCACTGGCGGGCAGAACCAGTGGACGAATGCCTACCGCGGTGATATTATGTTGGTTAGACACCTTACTCGCTAATAAATGATTAGGGGGTACTTTACCCCTTGCGCAGTAAGCTGCAGTTTACTGATCCGCTGAGACACACAATGGTGCGACTTGCCAGGCGTCTGGCTTCGACGGGTGCCGATACCTTGGAAGATGTGAGGAGAATATTCTGTCCTTTGCTCTTTTGGACGTGCTTTATTCTAGCAACACGGGCAAGTCCACTATCACTCTCGGGAGTACAGGTCTCCGCTTATGGACGCCACCCTGAGACAGGTGGGACTAAGGTCGCTGTAATTGGTTGTGCCTATTAGGAACGTGCGATACAGTAATCTTGATACCTTACGAGAGATCCTCAGCGAAGTTCGTACAGAGGTGCTAACGACTTTCAGAAGCAACGCCGACTTGGGAGATCTCACAGGGCATATGCTCCTTCC
>JABUQX010030445.1:7500-10000 GCA_015478945.1 Trachelipus rathkii
TCCATTCGTTTAAATTATTCTATAATTTTTTTTATAATACAGCGAATTCTAAAATATCGTTCAAGCTAAAATAAAAGCACTTAAGTTACCATAAATAAAGAAAAGAAAGAAATTTTCATTCTGTTGACTATGTAAAGTGGGAGGAGCTAACATCCTCACCTCTCAAACAGACATCTGACTTCATTCATTAGGCTGTCAGGCCTAAAAACTAAGACAACTACAACACACGAGGTTGGCGACAGTGTGTTCGTAATGTAGGATAAATTCTACGGAGCATTCTGACCAACTTTGAATTTTTTTTTATAATTTTTGGTGAAAACACTAATTTTTAAGAGAAAGAAAAGAAGGTAAATATTACTTTTTTCTCTGCATTATGAAAAATAAATAATATAAATTAATATAAGTAAGGCTGGGTTACAGGCACTTGTAGGGCAACTGCTTATGTACCATGCGCTCAATCGTGAGCTTAGGTCCATATAAAATTATAAAGTATGATTGTAAGTGTAATCAATCGTTTTCTTATGAGGGTATTTCTGGTACACCTCTATTAAAAGCTTGTAAGCAATGCCTCTAAGAATGTTATGTGTTTTTATGTAAGGTAAAATGGCCTACATGTTACAACAGCATATATAGCTGTTTTTATTTTTTTTATATTATTTAAAATCAAACTAATAATCACACACATTCAGTATCACCTCTTCATTACTGCCAATGTTATGCAGCTTTTCGAAGTGTTCCCACCACACTTTTCACATTCATTTCATCAGTTCGAAAGAAGGGCCGCCGCGCGCACCATCCTATTAATTATTCTATGTAGATTCCCTTATTCTATTATATATATAATATATATATATATATATATACTATATAATATATATATATATATATATATATATATATATATATTATATATAATATATATATTATTATATATATATATATATAATATATATTATATATATATATATTTTTTTTTTTTATAAAAGGAGTTTTTAGCTGACCGGGGTGTTCAATGCTATCCTAAAACATTCTAGACAAAATGTAAACGAACTAAAAAGTAACGAGGAAAAAATACGGAAGCTATTCGGTGCGTTACATGAAAGAAAAAGTTACTCCGTTACTCAAAAACTAGTTCCGTTAGTAACGTGAGAATCGGATCGTGTGCCGCACCTATATATATGATATAGTATATATATATAATATATATATATAGTATATATATTATATATTATATATATATATATTATATATATATATATATATATAATATATAAACTATTAATATATATATAATATATAATATATATATATATATATAGTATATATATATTGATCGGTAACTACCGAGATAGAAGTTTTTGCGAGGTTGTTCAGTTGAGGCGATTGACTCTCTCTCTATCTCTCTCTCCTCTCTCTCTCTCTCCTCTCTCTCTCTATAATATATATATATATATACTATATATATAATTATTATATATATATATATATATATATATATATATATATATATATATATATATATATATCATATATTATATATATATATATATATATATATATATATATATATATATATATATATATATATATATATATATATATATATATATATAGTATATAGTATATATATATATATATATATATATATATATATATATATAATATATATATATATATATATATAGTATATATATATATATATAATATTATATATATATATAAGGAGAGAGAGAGAGAGAGAGAGAGAGAATCAAAGAGTCAATCACCTCGACACAACAACCTCGCAAAACGTCTACCTCGGTAGTTACCGATCAATTCTACACAATACCATATATATATACTATATATATATATATAATAAGATATAATAAATATATATATATATATATATATATATATTATATATATATATATCCTTGGCATATAAATTATTATATATAATAATATATATTATATATAATATATATATATATTAGTATATATATATATATATATATATATTATAAAATATATAATATTATATATTTAATTATATATATCCCTAAGCAATATCAATAAGTGAAATCTTAGGAATATATATATATATTAATATATATATATATATATTATATATATATATATATATATATATATATATATATATAAATATTATATATATATATATATTATATATATAGATATATATATATAATATATAACATAATATAATATAATAACCACATGTACTATTTATTAATATTATATATATATATATATAGTATATATATATATATATATATATATATATAATATTATTATATATATATATATATATATAAATATATAATATAATATATAATATATATATATATATAGTATATAACATACGTATTACATAACATGAAGAATATATATATATATATATATATATATTTAAAAATACATAGATATAAAAAAATTATATATATATAATATAATATATATATATATATATATATATATATATTATATAATTATATAT
>JABUQX010030445.1:17500-47500 GCA_015478945.1 Trachelipus rathkii
TGATTATTCAAACTAAAAATATAAATAACTTAATTCCATATTAGAAAAAATTATCTTGAAGAGAGAGCTTCAAGATATCTACTCATTTTTTTGTAAAGCGACAAATATCTATGGTGTTTTTCTATTCCCAATTGAACAAGCGAGTCGCACTTTGTGAAATTGAGGACAGAAACAGAATTTGTTTGATTATATATTTTCTTCGAAGCTAAATTCGTGGGGGGATTGCATTGGTATCTCCATTCTCACAGTACTCTCATTTATTTATTTTTTTCTAGTTTTAAAGCAGACTTCATTTGCTTTTTTTCTCTTGCTTTATTCTTTTTACCTTTATTATTATTATTATTATTATTATTATTATTATTATTATTATTATTATTATTATTATTATTATTATTATTATTATTATTATTATTATTATTATTATTATTATTATTTTTGCCTAGAGTTATATATTTCATCAAAGTAGATTAAACGCACACACACCTTGCTTGTGTGTTTGTATTTTATCTTTAATAAATATAATTTACATCTTTTAGTTATTATTATTATTATTATTATTATTATTATTATTATTATTATTATTATTATTATTATTATTATTATTATTATTATTGTTATTATTATCTTATAGTGTTTTCTTTTGATTTTTCAAAACTTATCAAACTTTGCATCCTCAATTTACAGAACGTTTTTGAAGTCCCTAAACTATTTCTCAACAAGACACGTGACATTCGGTTAAGAACAAGAGGTTAGGTCTAGAAGAGGAGAGGTGGTGTTCGGCAAAGCGGAAACTAGAATAGAGACCGCGACTGTTGCAGAAGTAAATGAAGAAAAATGATTATGTACAAAAGTAAGCAGACATAATCTTGGTGTCACCAGCCAAATCATCAGAATCCGTTATCTCACAAACGGTGACTGGGGAAGAAGTGAACGAGGGGCTATCATCGGAAGCAGCCCCCATAAAACATAATAGTGTAGTAAGGTTCTATACTAAAACCTAAAGAAAATCTTGGGACCCTACGCCATCCAACCCTACGGGTTGCTATGAAAAATCAACAGTTGACTTTAAAAATATTTGTACACATGAGACATATCATATAAAATATCTAAGGACGAAAAAGAATAGCAGGATTTTCTGACTGTCATAAGTTATCGATTACCGCTTAAAAGTGAAATTCTGATTCATGAATCACAAAGAGCGAGCAGAAAAACAGAAAATGTTGCAAATCATTTCTAAATAGAAATACTTGTAAATTTTTCTCTTTTTTTTTAGGTATTTTATTGAACAAACCTTGAGAATTACAAATAAGGAAATAAAATTGCATTTGAAAAATATTTCCTGAAAGAAGAAATTAAAAAACTAAGTGACTTGAAACCCTGACTGACATTCTCAAAGAACCGTTATCCAGATTTTTATATCATCGCATTTCATTCCTATAATTATACTGTGGTTATACACAAAAATAAGTATGAATAAACAAAAGCCATTTTCAACAATCATGCTTCAATTTATTAATTTATTTATTTTCATTTTTTAAAATTATTTTTTCTTGCTATTAATAATAATCGTGTGAATTTTGGAAGATTAAAATTTCCGCAACTTGTTTCCTCAGGCCTCTGCCTTGATTGCAAAAGATATTACAGACTCGTACATCATTATTTAGTATTTTGTTAATATATATATATATATATATATATATATATATATATATATATATATATATATATATATATATATATATATATATATATATATATATATATATATATATATATATATATATATATATATATATATATATATATATATATATATATATATATCTCAGAGGTGGGCACTTCCGCTCTTTAGTCCGCTAGTCCGCTCCGAGCGGACTCCCAGAAAAGGTGCGGACTAGCGAGGTTCAGAGTCGTCAGGAAATTAGCGGACTTGCGCGTGCGGATCAAAAAAGTATCAAAAAAAGTTTCCGCACCTTTTTTGAAAATGAAGAAGTATAGTTTACTTATTAAGAATTCTTATTGGTTATAATAAGAAATATAATTTTAATTTTATAACTAATTATACTTTTAGTCTAAGACATTGTTTTTAATAATTAAACTTCCAAAACCAATCTCAACCTCCTTTAATGGTACCATTTATAATAAATAAGATTAAAATTGATTTTTAGACTGAATGGCTATTACCCTCATCTATATCTTTAATTAATTATATTATTACTATAATAACTAGGCAATATCTAAATCAATTCTGTGTAAAACCAAATATATATATATATATATATATATATATATATATATATATATATATATATATATAATATATATATATATATATATATATATATATATATATATATATATATATATATATATATATATATATATATATTGAGAAATCACATTTTTCCAATTAACGTACCTTTAACGCTTTGTAAAGTCTGCCGATGAGCTGTCCAACTTCATAGCAAAGTTCTTTTGTGTAAATGACGTCTTTCATAAGTTTTCCTGGGATATATTCGAACAAACGAACCACGTGATTCCGACCAACTTTCTCCACCTCTGAAAAAAGACGGCATAAATAATAATGTGAAATAAATAAAAATAAATAAAAATGAAATAAATAAATAATAATGTGAATGCATAAGTGCTTTAGATTTTTATACGAAAGATTTTTATATTAATTTCAAAGATTTTATACCATTAAAAAACACCAAATAAATAAGTACTGATAATGATATATTTTAAATGGCAGAATACGTTGCACATTTCAAACCAATTATGAAATAAATAAATGATTAAAGTAAACGATTTGAAGTATTGGAAAAAACTTACGATTCAAATTTTTAAATTATTTTAATTTATTTTAATAATTGCTTTGTATTATTTTAAAAATATACCAATATGATTTTGAGAAAAGTGAGAAAATGTCTGTGTTTAAAATTTAATTGTTGATTTGAGTGTTTACTGGAAATATTTTGGCTCAAAACTTAGTAAAACATTAATAATATATACGATGTAAATACTATACAATAAAAAAAATTAAAAATATTGATTTTAAAGGTAAAAAAAAAAAAATAAAAAAAACATGCAATTTTTTTTTTTTTTTTTTTTGTAAAAAATACAGATTCTTTTTTTTATATATATATATATATATATATATATATATATATATATATATATATATATATATATATATATATATATATATATATATATATATATATATATATATATATATATATATATATATATATATATATATATTAGGGTGACCATTAGCAATAGGTAATTTTCCGAAAGTTAAAATTTTGCTTCTCACACCCCCTAATCCTGTTCCAGTCGACAAAAAAACGGGATGTGCAAAATTCAGCTCAATCGGACAACTACTAGGCGACCCTCAAACGCTTTGAAGCTGGAACATAGTATGCGCAACGATTGGATCCGTTCAAAAGCGGTATACTCTTCTTTATCTCGACCATTTTCTTTTTTCTTAGAGAAATTTATGTAGGTACATCCATGGGAACCCAACAATTGTTTAAGAACATTCTTAATTAAATTTCTCAAAAGTTAATTTGAAAAATTTCTAAAATAAAATGAAAAATTTAAAAAAATTTATTTTTTATTTTAATAATGCACACAACTTCTATAAGAATCAAAGCATAGTGTAAACGAACGAACATTGAACATTATTTTTTCCTAAGAGGATATAGTAACAGTTCGGTATTTTTTACGGTCCCCGGCAACGATTTGTAGAACAAATTGTTTTTCAGTTTCATCTTTAGTGATAATGTTATTGTAATCCTGAATGAGTTTGATACCTCTTTCTGCAACGTTATTCACAACAACTATCTTTTCAAGTTTTCAATTCTACTTTTGTAGCTAGGATCATCCTTCCATGTTGAAGAGTCTTTGTCAAAGAAATCGGTGCTGATAGAAAATCTCGTGAAGAAAGTTTTTGTATCAAGAGTTAAAAAAGTCGAAAACTCGATGTTTGTAAAGGAAGAAAAATCCTTTTGGTGCAGAATGTACCTCTTCAGTTGTTTTTTTCTTCTTCCTCTTCTTCACCTTTGTCTGCTTCCAGCAGAATTTGAGCTATATTTGTCTTAACCGCTGTTCGAACATTGTCATCAAATAAGGGTAGAGCCACAGATTCGAGAACTAAGTACCAGAGGTGGTTGAAAATTCTATTTTGCAGCAGCCTTACTAATTTCTGGATCAATATCCTGTTAATTTATCAGGTGACTCATCATGATAAGGTGCTTTAATTGCTTCTGATGACAGAAACTAGGTTCGAACTTACACTCGAGCAAGAAAAATAAATATTCTTCTTCTCCCTATAAGATAACTGTACTTGATCTTGAAACAGGTATATATTGAATGCATAAATTGCCTCAGTTATCCACCTTGCATGACTTACGACTCCTGGTATACTAAACGATATACCATTCTTCGGAATGCGGCCAAGAAAGATTATCGTTAACTCAAACAAATCTCGGTAATCATTTCGCTGTTGTTTCTACGTAGAAAGGCGGTGTTCAAGAAATCCAAGAATGGTATAGCGGACATCACAATCACTTCATTGCTACCAGTTAAGTAAACATTCTTGTCGAGTTTCGTCCAGATTTCACAAAATCTTTTGAAAGTGCCATGTCTGGACCAGAAGATGCACCCATCAGTGAGTCGAAACGCTCCTCCAAAACTGAACTCAAAATTATGATGACGGCAAGATTACAAACAGATCACGATTGAACAATTTTTCTAGAATTGGACAGGCACCATTTGCTCGACCTGTGTTGCTTGCTTTCGCATCACAGCAAAGTGCCTAACGACGACAGAGGAATTTTCGCTGTCGTCACCACCATCACTGCTTTGACTGCTTTGATGTTGAAACCATCAGATATTTTGATTAGCAAGCTATGAGTAACAAAATTCCACTCTTCATAGGTCCTTTTGACAGCATCTATGCAGTGTTCTTCAGTGCTCTCCTTCTTGTTTTAATTGATCTACAGTAACCAACCATGGACCCGTCGGTCATTTTTGGCGCTGAAAGAATTTTGTAAATTAGTTATTCAAGTCCAATTTTCTTAAGTTTGTATCATATATGTTTTAAGCATTCTAATACCCCCTCCAAAAAAAAAAACAAATAAAAGATCATATTCTTTCTTTCCTGCATGCATTCTAGTTAAATTTTCTTAAACGTTCCATTCATCAAAAGAGTTGAGTAAACGTTGGATAAAATCCAACTAGTGATCGTCTTCTAAGTAGAATTCGTACCTTTTGAAGTTAGGTTCCAACTATTTGATTGGAAATATAGCCAAAAAGAGGGACATAAAAATATTCCTTAACTTGTTGAAGGAAGAAACTACCTGAAAATTTGATTGCATTGACAAGCCTAAGAAGCCAACTCCACAAAGGCACTTACACTTGCAGCACCAAAAACAGTTCTGAAACAATATAATTGAAAGATCATTCATAAAAGACAGACATCATTATTTGGTACAAAATAAATTATAACGAAGCACATAGCATAAAAACGGAAAGTATAATATAAAGTTAAATAATAATAATAAATAATAATTAATAATAATAATAATAATAATAATAATAATAATAATAATAATAATAATAAAAATAATAATAGCAAAATTAATAATAATAATAGTATAAGTCTTGTAATAATAGTAAATTTAAATTAATTATAAATGAAAAATAGCTAATAATTCACACGGAAACATTTGTGATTTTCATATTACGTTAGCAATACCAATCACCATGCTATTTGGGAAAAAAATTCGCTGCTAAAAGTAAATGAAAACTTCGCATAATCCACGGTGCTTACAAGTGATACAAAATAAAAAAAATTATTTTAAAAATTGATTTCCAGAGGGCTGCGGAGCCGCAAGGTTTTGTGGAACCGGAGCAGAGCCGCCGGAGCGAAAATTTTTTGAGGGACTGACCGGAGTGGAGCCAAAATCTTGGGGACCTATAGCCCGGACCGGAGTCGAGCTGCAAAAAAAAGCTGCTCCGGCCCGGTTAAAATACAAAAATTAGGTCGTTATTAATTTTATTACTACAGTACTAATATAATATATATAATATATAAAATATATATTATATATAATATAATATATATATATATATGTACTATAATATATATATATATATATTATATATATTTAATATAATATTTATAATATATAAATGATGGAGATCACCTCCAATTCTTATATTCCATATATATATATATATAATAATATATATATATATATATATATATATATATATATATATATATATATATGTATATATTTATATAATATAATATATATATTGAATATAATTATATAATATATTATATATATATAAATAATATACTATAATATATATATATATAAATTATATATATATAAATAATATATATTCTTTTTCAGAAAATTGCTTGTGTATATTTATTATTCAATAATAGAAAAGGTTATACTTTCATAGATAACTTTAATTAATAAGTTTAGATATCCTTAGAAAAATCATGTCAAACTAAACCAATATCAAAAACACCTCATGTACTTGCAATTATATTACGGCAACTGAAGATAAAAAGTACTTTCATATTTCAATATGAAATAGTTAACACAGTTGATGAGAAATAGTCAGTTCGATCAGCCACGAAAGGTTTACGCTAACTTCCAGTTACTCATGGGGTCACAATAAATCTATTGGATCCTTTAAATAAATGCAACATTAATACGCTCCATCAGACATTGCTGCAAATTGATTAAAAAAGAAAGGTGAAGCAAAAAATGTGTATCAGATAAACCTTTAATATCAAAACCTCAGACAAAAGTGGAAACTTTTTCAGTTCCCAAAAAACTGTTTATGTCTATGTCAAGGAAAATTCAAAAACAGGTTGATTATAAGGATTCGCTAAATAGTGACCCAGTAGTTTTCTTTACAAGACCAGGATTTAAAGCACTGTTGTAACATGGCTTCGAAACTGGAAGGCCCTTTAGACCGGGAAAATTATTTGTAAAAATAAGTTCTAGAAAGAAGCGGATAAGAAAAAATAAACAAAAAATTGCTTAAAGACGCTCAATTCAAATAGATGTTGTGTCAAATGGCAAGGTAAATTATTGTGCCAATATTAGATATGGACGAAGATAAAAACATATTCCTAAAACTTAGCAGTAAAAGATACCAAATCGTAACATTCCAGCGAATATCAAGAATTTCTTACTGACGTTTTAAAAGAACTCGAATAATCAAGAGGCAAAAGTAATTTAGCTTTAGTTACTGATAACGCATCAAGCATTATCAGTACTATTGAAAAATAAAATAATGATATTATTGAATGCCAAAATGAAGTATATACTTTTAATGAATGAAAATTGATACAAAACTATGAAAAAGATTATAATTCCGGATGAGTTAACATTGCCAACACATGAGATGGGATTTCACACGTTACAGTAAGTGCTGATGCGTCTCCAGCAATACCATACAGGCAAAATTTTCTTATAGAAAGGCGAGACAATAAGCAAAAGCCCCAGCACTCGTACCCCAAAATTAATGGAAGTTCTGAAGATTCAAGCTGGAAAAGTGGGATCTTAGGTCAAGAGACAAGAGGGGAAAGTACATGTCGGTATGCTCTAAAGGCTTCTGCAATTAAAGATTATAGTATTAGTATGATGGGTGCCGTACTCCTGGAAAATTCTGCCTCTGATAGTCATTGGGACAAACCGAAAAAGCCCCGAGAAATTAATAAAAACACCCAGTACTTTACAACAAAAAATACTCAATCAGAAAACTTGACTGCGGAAAATTTTTATAGAGAAGTTATTTTAACAAATGACAAAAAATTCCACTTAAGGGACAGGTTTAATGTTAAACTGAAAAATAAAATAAATTTTGTCGGCCATCTTTGTTCAGAATCTTTCTCAGAACGGAAGATCTGATATTTAAAAGCTAGGAGTTGCTCGTTTGTGAACTAGGACTTAATAATGAGATAACACTTATCGAACAGAATCTGGTCGAGTCAGATAGCTAATATGATTCAGGAAACCCTTTGTAGTATCTGTCAGATGAATATAAAGACAGATATATGGGAAAATTGGAGCATGCAGAAAAAGCGTTGAAAAAATTAAAAAGAAAAATCACCAGTAAAGCGCTAACCCAGAATCACAAATAATTAAAAGTTAGAATTCCCATAAGCATTAGATGGAATAATGAAAATTGACCGCAAATCAAAGTAAAGTTAACTGTTAAAGAGGCAATTAATTGCTATCCTAAAATTTTGCAATAATTGCCACTTGCATCAATTACAGCTTGCCTCCTAGTCAAGAGACTGTTGGTGCTTATTTTCAGCTTTAAAAATAAATAAAATTAGGACTGATGAGGATTGATGAAACATTATATGAAGTGAAGGCACTACCAAAAGAACAATGTTTGGTGGGAATAAATTTATATTTGACATATGGTCAGCTTCAAAGAGAAATTATTTTAAATTTTAGGAAGTGAATTATAGAAATATATATATATAAATATAATATAATATTATAATATAATATATATATATATAATATATATATAATGATATAATATATAATATATATTATATAATATATATATAATATATATATATATATATATATATGTAATATATATATATATATATAAATAATATATAAATATATATAAAATCTGTTTGAATAAAATTTTACATAATTCAGGTAGCCATGAGTTCCAATGAGGAATTATTTAAACTTAGATAAACTGAAAATAATTTTTAAGGATTTTAAGAAAAAAAAATTTTTAAATATATTACGTAAAAATTTACGTTCATTCGTTCCAAAAGGAATTATATTATAATTTAGGAGAAAGTTAAATTATTTTATTCTAATTTCTAAAAATTCTCTATTTTCTGAATGAAATATTTTCTGTTTTTTAATTCTAAGTTAATAGACTCATTAACAAAACATTCAATTAAATCACACCATAAAATTTTGAAACTGAACTAATGATTTCATAGCGTAAATGGAGAAGGAATTATAACAAGAAGTCGGAGCCGCTACTTTTAAAAATGCTTGGAGCCGGAAGCCGGAGCCGCTACTTTTAAAATGCTGGAGCCGGAGTCAGCCGGGAATTTTAAAATTGATCGAGCCGAGTCGGAGCCGGAAATTTTGAAGAGGGTGGAGCAAAAATGACTTTCCGGGCGAAAATTTCAAAACTTATGCGATTGAGGTCGCCGCCAGTTGTCCGATGATCTAAATTTGACGCAGATCGTTTTTTGTTTTATTGAAGCAAGATAGGTTTTGGGAGCTAACTTTTAGAAAGTTTTAAAAATAAGTCACCGTCTTTATATTTATATATATATATATATATTATTAATATAAAAGATATATTTATAATATATAATTATATATATATTATATAAATAATATTTTTATATAATATATATAATATATATATATGATATATATATATATATATATATTATATATATATATATATATAATATAGATATATATATTATATATATTATATATATATATATATAGTAGGGCTGGCCTCAGACACTATAAAAGTGAAAGTAAATTTAACCTTGAGCGCTGCGTCGAAAAATCGATCCCAGCAGGGGACGATTTTGAGTCGAAAGTCGGAATCCCGAGGGATTCAATTTACGCACGCGAGCAAGGGTGGATCGAAATATTTTAGGTACTATTACCTAGGTTATTTTTTTATTTTTTTATTTTTTATTTTTTAATATGTAAGTATAATTGTGTGTTCAATGCCGTGGACACGCGCCGCATCTGATCCCGGCACTGCACCGCATCGCACCAAGCACCGGAAGAGTTGCTACATGGTATCTCTCTCAAACTTGTCACCCCCATAGTGGGTTACGTAACCTCGTCTTAGACGTTGTTTCGTGTCCGTGCGTTCCCCAGAGGGGGGCGCTGGCCCCCAAAAATATGAAATGTTCGTTAGAAGGTTTGAAATTTGGAGATGGTATAGAGAATAAGGTAGGAGTAAGATTCGGATCCGGAGTTGGCACCGGTGCTGAGTTAGTAAATATTTTGGTATATAATACAAATTGTGCCTGTGTATATGTTATTGAACCCCGCTCGAATTATGGATGGTATAAGTGTCGTAAAGGGTGACTGGGACCCCCGGAAGGGGGGTCCCCAGTAGAAATGAACGAAATGCATAGAAAAGTGGAAAAGAAGAAAAGATAGGACGAGTCGGAGAGAAGGAGTCTGAGTCAGAAGATTTGGAGTTGACAACGGCACGCTGGAGCCGGTGCGGTGTTGAATTATTTAATATTCGTTTAGTCCCATATTGTATCAATTAATGGATATTGTTTATAAATCGTTAGACGTCGAATATGTAGTTTGTAATTCGTAAGGTTCTGGGGAACCCCTCAGAGGTTTCCCAGAGGAAATGCACGGAGCGCAAAACACAAAAAGATGGGGAGGAAGGAAGGAAGAAGGAGGAAGGAGATTGAGAATCTCAAAAAGATAACCCGTTTTCTAAAGGTTGAAGACTGACATTCTATTTTCAAATCTCGTTTTCTTTTATAAAAACGTCAACTAAAATATATCGTGTGCTATTTACTCTTTGTGTTAATATAAATTTTGTTATTATTTTTCAAATTTTATTACATTTTATTTGTTTAATTTATTTTTGATTTTTATTTCTTTTAAAAATGTATTTTTTACTAAAATTTTATGCTTTTCATGTTTATAAACGTAAAAAAAAATTTACGTTTTACTGACCATATAAGCAGTAAATCAGATAATCAAACCACCCACCCTAACCCCTCCCCCACCCCCATCCCTGATCTATTATCTATTGATGCAAAGTCAATTTTGTATAACAGAACACCAAAACTTTTATTATTTTTATTTTATTTTGTTTAAAAATATTTACCAAAATTTTATTCATTTAGTTTATAACTTAAAAAAAGTTATGCGTTTTTACACCCCTCCCAAAGCAGTAAATCAGTAAATCAAACCACCCCCCCTCCCCTCCGCCCCTCCTCCCACCATCCTATGATCTATTGAATCTATTGTTTCAGTCAATTTCGAGTATCATTTGAAAAACATAACATAAAATCAAGTTCTTTATTTGACACTGACCAACGAATATATGCAACGTAACAAAGTTTTCACATTAATAATGCTAACATAGCATCACCTGAACTAAGAATATAATGTACAATGACAAACCTAACACATATTGCGCATGAATATACTGTTAACATTAACAAAGTTCCACAAACACCAACAGTAAAGTAAACTAACATAGCATACAAAAACTGTAACCTATTCACACTTTGTTAAGAATATCTCAATCTCAATTGTTAATTTTTAATTAACATTGATATTATTTAACAAAACGTTATCATAACCTTGTCTAATTATCACACAGACCAACGATTATATGCTAACGTAACAAAGCTTTGTTACTTACATAGTAATATTTAGCAAAAATTATCATAACCTTACCTAACTATCATTAACTCCCCAACGAAAAGTTGCAAAAATAACAAAGTTTATCCAAACATAAACATAAAATAAGTTCTTTGAATAAAATATTCATAGTTGCCGAAGGCATCTACATACCCTAAAGCAGTTAAATCAGTAAATCAAACCACCGCCCCCTCCCCTCCCCATCCCACCTTCCATGATCTATGATCGTGTTAATCTATTGATTAAGGTCACATTTCGAGTATCATTCGGATAACATAGCATAAAAATAATTCTTTATTACTAACCAACGATATATGCTAACGTAACAAAGTTTTCACATAATAATTTAACATAAACTAATTATAACTAAGCATATGATGTACAACGACAAACCTACACCTTACGCACGAATAAAGCTACTAACATAACAAGTTCCGACATTTGTAAGCAGTGAAAGTAACTAACACAGCGACAAAAACTACCTATTCACACTTTTTTCAAGCATATCTCCAACACATCAATGTTAATTTACATTAACAAGGTAATATTTAACAAAAATTTACCATACCGTGTTCAAATTATCATACTGACAAACGAATATATGATAACTAAAAAAGTTTTTTCATTAACATAGTAATAATTTACAGAAATTCATCATAACCTTACCTAACCTATCTTAACATTCCCCAACGAATAATTGCGAACAATAACAAAGTCAAATAGAAAAATAATATACAAAATAACCAAATTTTACCAACGGGTAAGAGAAAATGTTGTAAAATTAAATATCCAAAGTAAAGTTAATTAAGATCATAAGGAGGTAAATCAATAAATCAGTAATTCAAACCACCCGCCCCTCCACTCAACTCCTCCAGTCCAGTCATGATCTATTGATTCAAGTCTATTTCGAGTATCATTGTGGATTAAACATAACATAAAAATATGTTCTATATACTGACCAATTGTAATCTCTATCGTAACCTTACGTTATACACCCATAAGATACTTTTGTCATAGACCTGAACTAAGAAGTATAACGTACAACGGAAAACCGAACATACCTTACGCGCGAATAAACAGCCAAGATTAACAAAGTTCCATACTTAACAGCAGTAAAGTAACTAACATTGCATACAGGAAGTAACCTATTCACACTTTTTCAAACATATCTGTAACATATCATTTGTTATTTTACCTTAACATAGTAATATTTAAAAAAAAAATTTATCATAACCGACCTAATACATTACAGACAACGAATATATGCGTAAGGTAATAAGTTTCCAATCAATAAAGCTAACATATCATAACCTGAAGTAAGAATTATAATGTACAACGATAACCTAACATACTCACCGTAGAATAATCTGTAACTTCCTGAAAATTCCCTACTTAATCAAAGGTAAAGTAGGCTAACAGACATACAAAACTCAATGGATCCCCACTTTTGCCAAACAATCAGCAAACAGCCAAGCAGTCAGTATTGATCTAACAAATTCCCAACAAAGTGGACAAACTATCAAAGATACCAGCTTCTTGAACTATGAATTTTCCAACATATCAGATGTCACTCATATCAAATATAACATCACTTTAACTTGAATAAACGTAGACATTTACAAAATTCTCTCGGCAAACCTAACATTACTCAGCAATAAACTAACCTAAGCCCACGTTTCTAACAACATCATCAATCAGTAACACATAGTATTTTAAACGGAAACCTTGATTCATTTCTCTAACCAAATCAGTGTTAATTTCACATTGTCGATAGTAATATTTAACAAAAACGTAGCAAAAATTTAACATAGCCCATATGCTAACACTACAATGGGCGAAAACCTCCAATAGAAGTTCTAACATTTTTCGAACAAACGGCTGAAAATGTGGCAATTTTGGATCCTATAATAAGTTCTCAATCTACCCATCATTACACAGTAAACTCAACCTATCCCTTGCTTTTCAATCATAATCATCCGCATCTAAAGCAGTATATCTAACAAAATTCCTTTAATAGATGGTCTTGCATTATCAAATAAACATCATTCTGAACTATGGAATAAACGTGACTTGCAAATCTCTGTCAAACATTCCATAAATTAACATATTTAGTAATTAAAACAACGAATAAACGCTAACATATATTTCCTGAAAAAACAAAAAGTACCATAACATACCTGACAGTAGCCAATAAGCGTGATTAAACTGCCGACATTAACAAAGTAATTACAATCTCAAGCTTTACGTATTAGACAAACTGTGAGTTTGGCAAGCAAGCGCATACTACACAAAATATAGAAACCACATACGTTAAAACTTGATTATTATTATTATTTATTATTATTATTATTAATTATTATTATTATTATTATTAATAGTAGTGAGTATAGTTGTCAGTAGTAGTAATAGTATTTAATAATCATAACAAAGTTGTAATATCATAGAACAATAATTATCACCTAAACTAATAGCGCTCCTACTGGAGTCAAAAAGACAGTCAAACATTAGAACAAAGTGACACTGATTAATATTATTATTATTATTATTATATTATTATTATTATTATTAGTAGTAGTAGTAGTAGTAGTAGTATAGTGTGTAGTATTGTGCGTAGTAGTAGTAGTATATTTAATAATCATAACAAAGTTTTTAAGACCGTGAAAAGCTAAACATAATATCACCTGAAACTAGAACATACTACATTTACGTACGAATAAACAGTCAACATTAACAAGTACACTGATTAATAATCAGCAAAGTAACTACCACAGCATCACAAAGCGTAACCTACTCCCTTATACCCCTACAGAAGGAACTAACTATCATGATTACCAAGGTTTGATGCTGTATGACACATGTTCATTTAGGCTACCCTGTAGGACTTATCATTAGATACTTTCATGTTTATAGCAAAAGCCTTTCAGAATGCCTTTTCATCAAAAAATAATCTCAATCCGGTATATACATAACGAAAAATTTTCAGCGACGAGCCCCACTACTTGAAGATCACCCCTAGAGAGAATGCATGAGACCATCTCGGTACCCCGAAGTGGGTGTAAGCGGTATGACAACAGCCCTTTGGCTGTGGATTAGTTTCCCTTGGGATATGATAGCTAGTAGGTAATTATGAAGTTTTATTAAAATTACTATGTCAATGTAAAAATCTTTCTTGCGTTATAATATATTCGTTGGTCAGTAGATAATTAGACAGGGTTATGATAAATATTTTGTTAAAATATACCATGTTTATATTCTTAGTTGATGTGTTAGAGATATGCTTGAACAAAAGTCGTATGAAGTAGGTTTAACGTTTGTCGTCTGGTTGGGTTAGTTACTGTTACTGTGTTAGTATGGAACTTGTTTAATGTTAAGTTTATCGTGCCCCAACGTAAGGTTGTAGGTTTTGTCGTATTGTTATATTCTTAGTTCAGGTTATTTACTGTTAGCTTAAGTTAATGTGACAAACTTTTACGTTTAGCATTATTCGTGTTAGTATTATAAAGAACTTTATTTTTATTGCTATGCTTCCGAAATGATACTCGAAAGTGACTGAATCAATAGATCATGGAAGGATTGGAAGGTGGGGAGGAGGTGGCGGGTGGTTTGATTTACTGATTTTACTGCTTTAGAGTATGTAAACTATACCTTTTACTATGATTTTTATCAAAGAACTTATTTTATATTATGTTTGGATAAAACTGCTATGGTCTGGGAATCTATGATAGGTTAGGTAGGTAATGATTAAATTTTGCTTAAAATATGTACTCTTAATGTTAAAAAAACTTTTTTAGATTAGCATATTTCGTTGGTCTGTATGAATAATTAACAAGTTTTTTTTTAATTTTTTGCTAAATTATTAATGGTAATGTAAAACTAACATTGATATGTTCAGAGATTCATGCTGACCACAGTGTTTGACATAGTACGCTTTGTGTATGCTATGTTAGTTACCTTACTGTTTAAGTGTGGAACTTTTTAATGTAGCCCATTATTCTTGCAATCTTATCTTCCATGTGCAATTCTTATTCAAGTGATCCTATCTTCCATGTGCAACTCTTGTTCAAGTGATATTATCTGTTGATTCAGTATATAATTAACAGGTTATGATAACTTTGTTAACATATTACTATGTTAATTGAAAATTATCTCTGACATTACATTTATAGGTAATGCTTATCAAAAATCTGGCAACATTTTTTAGCTATGTTAGTTAACGAGTGAATGTAAGTGTGGAACTTTGTTAATGTTAACATTTATTCACACTTATTGGTGTGTTAGGTTTCTTGTACATTATATTCTTATTCAGGTTATGCTATGTTAGCTTTATTGAAGTGGAAACTTTGTTACGTTAAGATATATATTCGTTGGTCAGTGTTAAAGAACTTGATTTTATGGATTATGTTTATCCAAAATGATACTCAAATTGCGATGAATCAATAGATCATAGATGGTGGAAGGGGTGGGTGGATGGTTTAAGTGTGTTTTTACTGACTTTAGTGCTTTAGGGGTTGTAAAACGCTAATTTTTTAATGATAAGATATAGAATACGTTTCTTAGCTATATAAGAAGTTAAAATAAAATTTGAGAGTCTTATTCTATAAATAGATCAATGATCATGGATGGGGTAGGAAGGGTAGGGGGGGGGTTTGATTTACTGGACTGACGCTTTAATGGTGTAAAAAACGCAAAATTTTTTACGTAATAAACATAAAAAAATAAAAACTTTTTAGAAAAAATTTCAACTTTTTAAACTTCTGAAATTAAAATAAAATTGAAAAATAAATAAAATGTAATTATAAATTTGGAATAAGGATTAAATATTTATATTTAACTCAAAGAAAAAATATGCAGCACAATATTTTTTAGTTGACGTTGAATAAAAAGAAAGACGAATTTGTGTGATCTGAATCGCCCAGTCTTCAACCTTTAGAAAAACGGGTTATCTTTGTAAGATGCATCCTTCCTCCTTTCTCTTTCCTCCTTCCTCCTTCCTCCTTCTTCCTTCCTCCTTCTTCCTTCCTCCATCTTCTGTTTTGCGCTTCTTTTGCTTCTGAGGACCCCCTCTGGGGAGTCCCCAGACACCCTTTTTACGAACTATACAACCCGCAGTTTTGAGTTCCTCGCCTTATAAACAAATTTAACGATATGGTGACTAAACGAATATTATTAAATTCAGCAACCGCACCGCGCCGCACCGCTTTCAGCACCGGTGCCGCTGTCAACTCGCGACTCCTCTAAACTCAGACTCCTTCTCCGACTCCTGCCTTCTCCGACTAAGACTCCAACTCCTTTCTCCACTTCTCTTATGCATTTCGTTCATTTCTACGGGGACCCCCCTCCAGGGGGGGGGGCGCCAGACACCCTTTACAACTATAACCATTCACGATCTCGAGAGCTACGGGTTCAATAACAGAATATAAGAACCACTATATTGTCATTTATAACAAATATTCTCCATAACTCAGCACCGCACAGGAGCCAGCACATGTCCCAACTCCGGATCCGAATCCGGATCCGTATCCTACTTACCTATTGATTCTCTATACCATCTCCAAATTTCAACCTTCTACGAACATTTCATATTTTGGGGGTGCCCGCACGGACACGTAACCTCGTATACGACGAAGTTACGTCACCGCACCATTGGAGGGGTGTTAAGTTTGAGAGAGATACCATGTAGCAAAACTTCTATCCGGGCTGATGCGATTCGATGGCGTGGACCGCTGCGGCGCCGGTGTCAACGCTTTGAAACAACAATTATACATACATAATTAACAATAATAATAAAAAAAATAAAAAAAAAACCTAGACGCCTGAACGAGATTCGATCCACCCCCTTGCCGCGTGCGTAAAAATCGAATCCTGTAGGATTCCGATTTTGCGACTCAAAATCGATTCCCTGCGGGGATCGATTATTCGACACAGCGCTCAAGGTCAAATTTACTTTCACTTTATAGTGGTCTGAGGCCAGCCCTACTAATAGTATAGTATATATATATATATATATAAATAATATAATATATATATATATATATATATCATATGATATATATATATAATATATATATTATAGATATATATATATATATATATATATGCAAAATTCTTTAGAGAGTTTTAAAAAAATGAATGCAGGTTAAAATGTAAAGAAACAATTTAAAACCACTTTAATAACTAAAACAGGGAAATCAGAATATTAAAAATTAAACAGTAGTCTACGTTTCGAGACTACAGTACAATGTCTCCTCTTCAGAACTTACAAGAAATATAATATATATATATAATATATATATTATATATATATAGTATAATATATATATATATATATATATATATAATAATATATATATATTATATATATTTATATATAATTGAGGATGGGGACACTCTGCTGCCATTTTACTTCGCCATGAACGCGCAGACTATTACACTGCAACAAAAAAAAATTTTTTTTTTGCTGCGCAAGATATTTTTATCGAATTATGAGTATATCGGGTGGCTATTCGAAATGGCTTTTAGTTTTCCAAAGATTGCTTCTAGGTTCTGAGATACAGGGTTTGGTTTTTTCCCAGGATATACTCTTATACAATATCCGTTTTAATGCAATTTTACAGAATTAAATCGTTTTATTCTTTTAAGATCTTACCTTATATATACTTTATTTTTTTCTATTTTTCAGAAAACACTATGAGTACTTCACGAAGACCTGTTTTGAATAACCCCAATGATATTCAGCTTAATCGGTGGTGAAGTATCTGCAGAAACAAAGAAGAAATATACTAACTTTGTGAAGCAAGCATATCTGGCCTACTTTGGAATAAAACTCGGAGACCAAGATAAGCTTGGCTTTCCCCTTGGATCTTGAAACGTGTGTCGGAAAATCTACGTCAGTGAAAATATGGACGAAGAAAAGGTAATATTTGCTTGCTATGGTATTTCGGAAGCCAAAGAATCACCACAGTGACTGTATTTTTTGTTGGTTAATGTGAAAGGTATCAATTGCATTGACAAGAAACGTAAATTTGAGTATTCCGATTTGGAGATCAGCCCAAGGGCGACCGTACCACACTCCACGATGTCCCCATCCAGTGTTCACTACACTCCCAGATCTAGCATTGTCTGATGCAGAAGATATCCAGGATTTGGGGTGCACACGTGCAGAATGGTTAGTTGGAATATGAAGAAAGTACTCTACACAGCAACAGTTCTCCCAGGAAGAGATCAATGATTAAGTACGAGAGTTAAGTCTCTCAAGCAAGATTTGAGCTTTTAGCATCGAGACTAAGTGAAAAGAACACTGTCTCAATCAAAGCCGAATTGTAAAATATCTTTTTTCGGACAAGAGAGAGGTAGTACTTCTTCGCATATTTCATTGAAGAAGAAAACCTAGTAAACTGTAGGAACATCCCTGGACGTCCTACTCCAAAATGGTTAGCCTAAATACCACGCAGAAGATTGGCGATGGGTTTAATGGATAGTTGCAACGGAGAAAGCTTGAGTGTTTTTATGAACAATGGCAATATTATGCATCGATTCATATAGGTCACTCACAAAACTGAAAGAAGGAAAATATGAAAATATAAGAATAATCTTGCAGAAGCTTAGATACAATGAACACCAGTGGTCTATATGCGCTGATTTGAAGATTGGGCAAATTTACTTGGGCAGCAAAAGCGGATACTAATACCCTTGTTTTCATATGCTTGTGGGATGATAGGGCTAAAGAAGACCACTGGGAAAAATTGTATGGCCTTGCTAGGGAATAATTATGACTGTAGTGGCATCAGAATATCATAACGAAACCACTGTGGTTGACAGGGGAAAAAATTATTTCCCACCACTTGCCACATTTCAAAACTAGACTGATGAAGCAATTATGATGAATGTGAATGTTTAAATATATTTGCATATTTTCAGGGTTGATATGGAGAAACCCAAAGCTGGAATCTTTAGCGGGCCCTCAAATTCGCCAAATCATCAAGGATGCCAATTTCATAATCCATGACTGATATGAAGCATCTGCCTGGAAAAAGTTGTTCTTGGTGTTTCAAAGCTTTTTGGGGCAACCCATAAACTGCCAACTAGTAGACTCTGTGCAGAAAATGTTTCAACTTCAAAAATTTGAAGCTAATATGAGCATAAATAAAAGTCCACTTTCTACATAGTCACTTAGATCGGTTTCCGGATAAACTGGATGTCATAGTGAGGAACAAGGATAGTTCCATCAAGATATCAACAGGGTGATGGAAAGAAGAGAACCAAAGGCAGATGATGGATACTACACATTAGGAATGAGCAAGAAATGGTTGGGGAGACACATTCAACGTAGATTGTACCACATATCTGACCAACCATAAGAAGAAGACAATCAATATCTGAGAGCAGCGATTTGTAAGTGCATGAAATTGATAAGATTTCATATCTAATAGAATGGAATGTTAATTTGAAGCCATTAGACAGTGGGGGGTTTGAGGGTTGTACAATTACTCAACCCCATCCTAGAGCAATGTTTGGACACAAATGTATACTCGGGCGTTTCGGATCAGAGAGTTGTTGTGGTTGAGTTTTTTGTTGGTAGTATACCATTCACAAACCTAACATAAATATTGTAAATTGTAATTAATTAATAAGTAATTTAGGGTAGGTGAGGCGGCAGCGCCGTGAGTTATCATCAAGAAACAACTAAAAAGGACCCAAGTGGCGTAAGGCACCCACCCAAACGAGGAGGAGGGTCAGGGTGATTGCGGGAAAAAACAGAGAAGAGCAAAACAAAGGAGTTAGAAAAGCCGAAAATCCTCAAAAAAATGAGAGCGAGACCTCTCACCCAAATGTTAGCCAGAGCAAAGAGATGCGTTTGAATGGCAACGAAGCCCTAGGATAAAGTGAATAAGGACCAACGATAAAAAAATTCTAGCGGATCGGACACAGAACCCTGACCCATAGCGAGGACATGGTGTTTAAGAGAGGAGGAAGATAAGGGGGGTGAAAAAAGGATGGAGTAATAGGATAGGGGGGATAAATTTATATTGGGAAAAACATAATAAAATGATTGAATATTTTGTTAAGGGAAAATATGACTTGATATTGTATTGTAGTAAAATAAAAATTATATTTAAAAACAAATTATATAATATTTGAAGGATCAAGAATTAATAAATAATAAAGTAATATTATAGAGAATTTATAAACTAATAGGAGTAATGTGTATTCATGTTTAGAATTTACTTTTATATGTTATTTGTTTTATTGTTAAATTGTATATATTATTTTTGGTTGATATATTTTATTTAATTATTGATATTTAGTATTTTAGTTTCTTTGTTTAGTTTATTATCCCTAAAGCAAAGTAGGGGTAGATAATCATTAGTAATAGTCATTTTTTATGAGTTTTATTTATTTATTATATTTTAGAATTATATATTATATTAGATTAGAGAGTTTGTAGGATGCTTTCATATTGCGTGTATTTAATGTGTTGATACGTCTCGTATTCAAAAAATAAATTTCAACTGCAACATTAATCTCTTCTTCATCTCATTTTCAATAATTTATATTTGCGGAAGAGTAAAATATAATAAAGTTCGTCCACACTGAAAAACACAAGAAAACATATAGACATAGCGTTCTCTTGTCTCTTTGTGGATGAGAAATTAGAGCACTAAAATTTTTGATCAAACCCTTATTCATTGATTTTTTTCCGATGAAAAGTCATAATCTCTTACGTTTCAAAATTGTTCATTTTGCCAAAACAAAAACTTTTTCATCTAGCTTACATTTTTTGTGAAGAGCATTTCTTTGCAATGAATTTTCCCTCCATATTTTTTAAAGGCGTTCGGCACCTGCGACTCCGAGGTTGGACTTTATAAATAGTTGCATCACTTTCGTTCTGAGCTTCAACATTTTCCTCATTTTGACTGTCTCTAGAATTTAACACTTTCAACACGATTTCTTTCGCGGCTGGCGTATGGTACCATAAACACATAAAAGAATTTCGTTTATCAATATTAGCGTTAGACAAATATAAAATTTTGAAATTTCAACTGAAGAGAAATAAATCAATATAATAGCATAAAAATTATAATTTTTTTCCTCACACTGAAAAATAATTTTTTCGTTCTTTGGGTATTTATTTTGAGATTAGGGTAAAAAATTTTCACATATTACCCACCATCCCTTTGTTTTTTGTTTTTGTTTTTTTTTAAATAGTAAAATAGTATATATTGGTTTTTATTTTGAATAAGAAAAATAGCAAATATTTTTTATTATTTATTTAAATAAATAATAATTATTTTTTTTACAAAAAGAGGAAGATCAAAAAAAAAAAAAAATATAATTAAATTAATTTTAATTTATTTAATTTTTTTTTAAAAATAAACTATTTTTTCTATAATAATTAAAAGTTTTTATTTTTTTTCCTAAATTTTTTCATCTATATTCCCAAAAAATAAATTAGTGATATTATTTTATAGATTATATATATGATTATTTATTTATTATATTATAATAATAATTATATTTAATTTATATTAATTTTTATATTTTAGTTAAATATTATATATTTTATCTTGATATTTATATATAAAAAGGTGTTTTTATTATTTAATTGATTTAATTTTTTTATTATTTAATTATATTTATTATTATACTTTAATATAATATACTTTAATAATATTATAATTATTTTTTTTTTATTAAATTTTTATTAAATATAAATATAATTTGAATAAATTTTTATAATACATAATAAATATTTAATAATTAATTATATTATAATATTATATAATTAATATTATATTTATATATTAATTATATTATTAATAGTTAAAGAGAAATAATTAGAAATAATTACATTATTATGATAAGATAACTCTAGCTTTTTTAATGTATTTTCTTTATAATTAATAAATCTTATATATTTATTATATGCTTATCAAGTTTAATATTAAATCTGAGTATAAGTACATTGCGGAATGCTTAGGTCCATATATTTTATTATATTTTTTAGGTACTGGAAAAAAAAGTGTAGAAAAAAAAATAAGTACAAAAAAAAATATATAAATTTAAAATATAAAAATTGTAGATTAATAAAATTATTTTTAATATTATTATAATAAGTATAATCTCAAATAAATCATTTACAATAGCTATATTTAAATTACAGCGAAATATATGTGAATAATTTTTTTTTGAGAAATCCTGGTTTATAGAAATTATTTTTGCTTATACATAGTGTAAAAAAAGTATAATTTATTAAATATAAAATAATAATATAATAAAAAATTATTATGTATAATAATAATTTATAATAATATAGATATAAATATGGTTTAGAGCCTTAATTACGTACACTTTCTATAATAAAATTTTTTTTGCTTATTATTTTTTTATTTACTAATAAAGAATATATTACCAATTGTCGACCAGTGATAATTTATATAATACTGATATACTCACCCCGTTGAATGGCAGGAGTTCATAGTAGTAGTCTCTCTCGGCCCTTCCTGATGGAACTTACGAGTTAGAGAGTATTATGTAAGTATTCCTACCCCTCTCTTCGAGGGTTGTGTGTTGTTAACTCTTTATTGTGTTATAAACCCACCTTAACGTATCTTTTATATGATGATTTGGGTTTAAATATATTATTAATTAATTAAACATAAATAAATCAAATAATTAATTTTAACGCGGTATGTCCTACTCGCCCTCTACCTCACTACTTTTAGGGTATGGTAAAAAATAATTTTCAATTTACCAAATTACCTTTACATTTTTTTCCCTAATTAATACTATTAGCTAACAATATAATATAAAGCATTAGAATTTGGTTCATTAAATTTTTATAATATTTAAATCTTTTTTTATTACAGAAATTATTTAAACCCGCTTAGCTACACCTAAAAAAATTTCATGATTCAATTGAATATGAGAATATAGAAGTTTTATAAGTTAATTGGAGTTAAATAGATATAATATTTTTATTATTATTTTTTTTTTAATATATATTGTCTAATCTTCTTTATCTGCAGATGAAAAATTGATCTACTGCATATATCCAGCAATTGATATTTCCGTTTACCTTTTGTTTAAGTCAATTATTAAGTTTTTTTTATAGTTTTAATAAACATTTTATATGGGAAACTAACTTCTGTAGCGCATTATATAATTATATTAAATTTCGATTCTACTATATTTCAATTCGTAATGATAAAATAAATTATTGACATACATCTTACTTTATTAAGATATTGCTCACTATTATTTTTTTAATATTAATTATTAATTTTAATAATATAATTTATATTAATTATTATAAAGATATATTATATTAATATGAATATTAATATAATTATATTTATTTAAAATCTACTTCTATTTTTTAAACAAACTTTAAAGAATTATATGATATTTTTAGTCATTCAGTATTTCAATGAATGAAAATAATATATGTTAAAATATTTCTCTTATATATTATATAAATATTTTTTATATTATTTGATCATAATCTATACTTCCAATATAAATTCACGTTATTTATTTAACTTGTGTATTTTATAATTTTATAGTTTAAACTTCGGCTCCAATTTACAATTTAAAGTTTTATAATCATTAAATATTATTTTATATAATTATTATCAGAAACTCTAGAATTATTGATTGGAATTAAATTCTGCTTAAATAGCCGTTAGCGTGCTGATACTTACATTATATTAATTGAAAACTATCTACTTTTATTTAAAAACTTAGGTTATTATTATAAAATTAATATATTTATATTTTATTTATAGAATTATTATTTAAGAAGCAAAGAGAGAACACCAGATTAGAAGCGCACAAAAGAAATATCCACTAAAAAATTTTAATATTCAGAAGAACTTTAAGTGTTACAAAAATGCAAAATGGTATTATATAGAACAAAAAAAAATCACATTGGATTTAGTTTGCCTGCTATTGTAAGAAGCTATATCATAAAAAAAAAATTTTCGGATACATACCATTTCTCTTTTTATATATATAATTTAGAGACTCAAAATGAGAAATAATAAGTGATAGAATATTTTTTACTTTAGTGAGTAGAAATTTAACTTCAAAAAAATTCGAACCAATTTTCGTGCCAAAAAAGAAGGGGGGAGAAATATCTATTGACCATTATTTCTTCTTAATATCAAAATATGGGTCAATTACTTTACCGTTTCGCCAATGTATCTGCATTGTAAAAAAGATAGAAAAAAAAAAAAAAAGGAGTCGTATATGAGAAAAAAAATCTGAAGATTGCCAAATTTAAAGCCGCATATAGTTTTTTTTCCACTCACAGGAAGGAATACAATATATGCAATTATACATACAATACACATCTCTCTTTAGTCACCTTTTGCCTTCTCTTTCTCAAATCTCCTTGCTAGGTATGTTACCATCTTTTGGGAATGGTGGACATTAAAATAAACTCAATCAACAAATTTTGCATTCATCAAATAATATATTATTTATCTCTAGAATCATTAAATCTAAGTTCTAAGTAAGCATATTATATAACACGTAATTACCTCATTCTTATAATGAAGAGCACGATAGAGATGATTCTTATATTAATTGTGATTATAAAGACGACGATCGTCATTATAACAGAGGTGATTCTAATAATGAAAATCATGATCAGATTGATTATTATACTAATAATGATAGTCATGAAGATGATAATATTAATGTTTTTGATAATCGTGAGGTTATTGACCATTTCCTCTTTATTCTTCATAATATTTATTAAAGGAAAAAAATTAATAAAAATAATTTCCTAATAAATCACATAAAATCTATTTTATAATCTTTGCAAAAAATAATCATTATGATAATTCGCTACAGAAAAGAATATTAAAATACCAATTTACTGCTTTACATTACAATCACTGATCCTAATTTCAATTTAATGCTCATGAAAATGTCGAGCTTCTTTCTCCTTAATAGAAAAGGAAAATAATTAGAGTTGTCCCTTAAATACAGAAAATATTGAGAAAGAATTCTTTTCAATGATTGAAAAATAAAAACTATATTTGCATTTTGTGCCACCAGATGGAGAATAGAACTGTTGAGATCGACAAAAGACCGTTAAATACCGTTATTATTTGAATTTTCATAAGAACCTTAGGAGTCGGTTCGCACATAATTTTACTATCTCCTCCCCCATAGTATCATTATTTAGCATCATTTATCCATTATAATGGCTAGAGTAGAAGCGTTATGCAAGTTAATTAGGTTACTTCGAATTTTCAGGACTTATGTAAAGAATAAGACGAGAAACTCTCTCAACCTCTCCATCTCTCATATACATTTCCAGATTTGTGAACAAAATGAAATTAAGGGAAGACTATTTCTTTTTCTTTTCTTTTTCTTTTAAAATGAAATTAGTAAAACTATTTTCATAAATTTTTCTTTCTCCCATTTTTTTATTTTTCTAAGAAATTAAATTATATATATATAGGGCCTGGTTCGTAATAACCCCCCCTTCGATATTCTAATCGATATTTTTATTGATAAAATTTAAAACATTATCGATTTTTTTTATTTTATATTTTTTTGATAAAAATTGAGGAAGTAACTACTATATTTTTTATTTTTTTAAAAAATTATTTAAAGTTATACTAAAAGAAATTGAGAAGAATATCGAAGCAGAAACATTAATAATATCTGACTCGTAGGCTGCATATAAGGATATCGACAAGATTCCAAAAATGAAATATCGACATATCGCCAAGCACTATCTGATACAAACTTTTGTCAACATAAAGGGAATGGACCTCACACACAGAAGATTGAATCATTATGGCTTCAGGCGAAAACAACGCAATAAAAGGGGAATTGTAGGAACCAGGGATGGCAATTTTGGTGAGCTAGGTTGTTTGAACCATGAGGAAGAAAACAAAAACAAAGAGAAGATTTATTTGAACAAAATCTTTGTGATATTGTTAAATTTCAGCCACCAAAAAATAATATTAATGAGACGTTTATTTAATCCTATGTCTATTTATTAATAAATGTAATGAAAATACTTTTAATGGAATAAACTGCGAGCTTTTAAAATTGATATTTTTCTAACAACCACATATCGGCTCCATCAAAATTAATTCAAATTGTATTCAACAAAATTATTTTAAAAAAAATCGACAATGTGATTAAATTTTATAAATAAAAGAATTAAAAATTATTATCGATTAAAATATCGATAGGGGGGCAATGCACGATATATATACCTTATATATATTATAATATATAATATATATTAATTATATATATATATATATTAATATATATATATTATACTATATATATTATATATATATATATATTATATATATATATATATAATATATATATATAATAATATATAATAGACATTACATATAATATATATATTATATATATATATATTAATATATATATATATATATATATATATATTAAATAATATATTAAATATATATATAATATATATATATATATATTCACCTTAATTCACTTATTCACCATCCCCTTCGGTAGATCTGTATTGACCTGTCAGGTGTCTCCTCTGCAGAACCTCCTCCAGTGGTTTCTATCTTCTTTCTTCATTCTCTCTCGCTCTTCTTCTTCTCTCCTCAGTTTTTCAAGCTCTTTTCTCTTTAATTTTATCCTTTCTTCCTCTTCCCTTTTCAATTTCTCAAGTTCTCTCTTTTCTTTCCGCTGTCGGTCTAGCTCTTCCTCATCTCTCATTAATTTCTCAAATTCCTTATCTCCTTTCTTCAATCTCTCCTTATCTTCTAATTCTCTCTTCATTCTCATCCATTCCTCCTTTTCTCTTATCAATTTATCCCTCTCTTTATCTTCTTTCCTCACTTTTCTCAGTTGTGTTGTGTTCAGAGCCCAGCATTCCGATCCGTACCAGTATTTAGATGGTCTCAGTATGTATATATCACCATTTCAACTTTCTTTTGGCTATTAGCCTGTTTTCTTTCCCCCATAATTGCGTATAATGCTCCTACGGTCTGAGAGAACTCTTTATCCTCTTCTTATATATATAAATAAATATTATAATATATATATTATAATATATATAATATATAATATTAAATATTATAATATATATATATTATAAATTATATATATATATATATATATATATTATATATATATATATATATATTATATATTTATTTTCGTGTAGCTAATTAATTCTTTAACCACACGTTAAAATGAACACTCTTTGGAACCTTAGCCTTAATTATTAAAATATGGAAAACAATATTTTGTCATATTAATATTTATATGCCTCCTTTACCTGCAGAAGCATTTTTACCATTTGGGCATTGAATTAATCAGGTTAGTACAAATTTTTTTGATATCTTCGTCATGGTACCATATTTGAATTACAGCAGTTCTCAGGTTCTCTTAGGCTGTGCAGTCGTAATTTTTAAGTCGTTTTCTACTATAGCCCAAAGATTTTCAATGGGATTGAGATCAGGAGAGTTTCCTGGCCACATGAGGACTTCAATCTTTACTTTCCTTTCGTAAGACTTTCATTGAATTTTTGGCCGTATGACATGGAGCGAGATCTTGCTGCAATATTGCGTCTCTATATTGGAGCTCCGAAGCTGCTCTCAAGGTAGTTCCTTTGGTGTGAGTAAATAAATTCTTGAATAGTATGCGCCTCGTTCTCATTCATGCTTGCGTTTACATTCAAAGCGTCCGAATTCGGGTAACACATCCCCCAAAAACTTTAAACCTTCTGGGTATTGACGGTGTTGTTCAATCATGAGCCTCAAGAACGTGGCTCGTCAATATAGATTTTCGTAATACTGAAATCTTCTTTCCTTTGACTTTCAAAATGGGGATTCCATGGCGGGGAAATACGACCTTCTAAAGTGTTCCTCGGTCCTTTTTTTGTTCAAGCATTCTAGCCCCATAATTGGGTTTCTTTATTTCATGGCCTGGTTAGAATCTGTTACGAGGATTTTTTCTTTTTTTATAGGACGAACCATTCATTTCCATGCGTCTTCTGTAGCAGTGCTGAAGAAGAAAGGGTCGACAATCAAAGGCAGGCAACTCCTTTCGTAGATCCACTACTTGTCAATTTAGCTGGGTTTTAACACTTTAAAACGAGTACATTTTGTCATCTCTCTAGGTTGTATATCCGTTTCCTTCCATTAGTTTGCCTTTTTTCGGCCGTGAAAATGTCCCTTTTTCTCCTGGAGGCTTTGTTAGCAATCGGGGAGCCTAACCACTTGCTTATGCTTTACGTCACACTTTGATTTGCGAATTATTTTCTTTACAGATTTAGACCTCAAACAATGCCGACCAGTTCACCAATTTTTTATAGACTTTTTCTGGTGGGTTGAAATATCCCAAGCTCTGCTTATAAGGGCAAGTAATTAAGTAGCTAAATTACCCAAGCACAGACCACCTTGCTCAGTAATCATAATCGTCACCTCCAGTGTTCCGGTCAGCCAGCAGGCTATATTCTTGCGCTAGATTATTTTACTATTTAAAAATAAAATATTTTATAAATTGTCGAAGGCTCAAACATAACAACAAATATTCAATAGACAGAAAAGGCTCTCAGATCAAGGAACCAGCCCGTAATGCCCGAATATTTTTTATTAGAATAAGCAAAAAACTTTAAAAAATGTTATTCCAGAGTTCTTTCCCAGATTTAATCGTGACACGACTGCTGTGATGAGATATACTCATACGGGGCGAGCGTGGGTGGGGATCTACGGCGGGCGGGGCATCCGCAGAGGCGCGGGGCGGCGGGGGGCGGGGGCCCGAGAGCCGCGGCCGCGTCGAGCAGACGGTGATCGAGAGTGAGAGTGAAGCGAGTATATATAATATATATAATAGTATATAGTTATATAATAATATACTATATATATATATATCTAGTATAATATATATATATAATAAAAATATATCATATAATAATTACATATATATAGATAATTAATATATAAGATATGATATATATATTAGTATAAAGTATATAATAGATAAAATAGAAATTGTTAAGTTTACCAGAACGTCCCGTATTTTCACGGGACCAGTGTCCGCGTTTTTCAAACATCCACCACGGGTCCCGTGTTTTTAGTGTATCCTGTCTCAGACGAATCTTGAATTTTTTTTTAATCAATTGTTTGCCCCGGCGCTATTTTGTTAAAACAGATGAAAATGATCACAAAATTTTGGAAGATAGGTGGCTTATTTTGATCAACCCGTTAGACGATCGACGAAGAGGCGGATTCGAAGGTAAACACTTGGATGAAAATCGTTGCAAAATTTCAGCCGCCCCAGCTGCGAAGAAGACGGAGCATATAGGCGACCGGGGCCCGGAGCAGGAGAGGAGAGAAGCGCGAAGGAGAGGAGAGCTTAGGACCGATGAGTAATCGCATAGGACGATATAACTATAATAAAAAAAGGCGGAAACTCAGAAGCCATCTGATAGATCGACAACATATAGATATGTAGGAGATACCCTTGTGGCAATTATATGTACCACGTGTAAAAGTAACCGCGAAAT
>JABUQX010030445.1:50000-63889 GCA_015478945.1 Trachelipus rathkii
GAGAACATTTGATTGGAGAGAGAGAGTTAGAAGAGAGAATTAGAAAGCGAGCATGGAAGAGAAGCAGAGATAAAGAAAGAGATGCTTTGGACGAGATGGCACCTAGATCGCGAGACGAATCAAGTTCCAAAACCTTCGAAGACGCAAGCGAGAGATTTTTGTAGTTCCGAAGAAGAGAAGAAGTAATAAATTCGAATTTAAGTATATTAGCAATAGGATCAGCGAAGCTTAATAACTGAATTAACTTATTTTTGTATCTAAGAAATTACATAAAAGAAACTTTTATCAAATATTCTTTAATTAAATATAATACTGTCTACTATTTGGTCTTATCATTTTTGCTCGGCTCTTGTAATATTTCTACCCAGGTTATTTATTTGATTGCCGGAGCTATTTCAGGGTGGAGATAAACAGCTGTAGTCAAGTCAGAAATCCTACCGTTATCGTGGCGTAGCGAAGGGACCCTTGGAGATTACTTAATTTTTTAGTGACCATCCAATTTCAACTTCCCCCGAAAAGCAGAGAAAAATTTTGTGGCGGGAAAACTTAAACATTAAAAGATAGAGTATCTATAATAAGTACTTGGACATGGAGATCTCTACTCTCGACATGATAACAACGTAGTCATATGCGTGACCAACTTTACATACGTTCCATACATTATAATTATTTTCTAATACAACTAATTTTTATATTAAGAGTGATAAGAAAATAAAGTTTTCCGCTTGATTACCATTTCTCACGTTATAAACTTTTAAGTTGATAGGAGTGAGCTAAAATGATGCATTGAATTGCAATTCTCTGTACATCCTCGTTTTTATCTCGATTATTAATTCCATATATTAATATATTATTATTAGATATTAATTTCATAGGTGAGTTATTATTATTATTAGTGTGGATTATATGTGAGTTATATATTATTTTTTATTATTAGTATTATTATGTCATTATTTACTATTATTATTGATTATGTTATTATTATTATTATTTTATTATATTATTATTATTATTATTGATTATTAGTTATATTATTATTATTTATATTATTATTATTTGTATATTATTTTATTATTATTATTATAATATTTATTATTATTATTATTGGATCATTATTATTATTATTATAATTTTATTGATATTTTATTATATTTATTTATTAATTATTATTAAATTTCGTATTTTACATTTATCATTATTATTATATTGTCATTATGTATTTTATTTTATTTTCATTTTTTCAATACTCTGCATTCACACCACTACACCGTGAGGGACATAAAGATCTAATTATGAAACTCAAAGAGCAAAGACCAAAACTAAAAACTCTTGCATTGCCAAGATGAATTCTTTACTAAAATCAAGATCTCCACGAGATAACTCCGACTTTATGAAGGCAACCCACTCTGCGAACTGAGGAAATTAAATCGCAGCAGAAACCACTAAATGGGTAAGAATTCAACAGAACAGAAGTAGCGAAAAGAGGAAAAGGGATTCCCGCCTGTCTAGGCAGAAACTCCATGGCTTTATTGAGGCCGCTTTGCATAATAATAATAATATATATTATAATAATAATAAAATAATAGATAGATATAATAATAATAATACTCAAATAATAAAATAAATACTAATATCTTCACATTGACCTAATAATTTCTGCTAATAATTTAATAAAAATACTGGTTTATAATAATTATCGCTTGATGAGTGTATCAGAGAAAACTATTATTTTTTTGTTCACAGAAATGCAAGAAGACCTTGGGTTAAAATGCAGTATATATACCAGAGATTTGAACTGAAACTTTTAAGAGAACATATTTAATACATAGTTAAATATAATTCAATATATTATAATAATTACAAGCATAGACTAATTTAATAATGAAAAATAAAATAACTATTTACCTAATAAATAATAAAATCAACATAAAATTTATATTATTCATAAATAATTTTGTTATTTCTTAAAATTTAAGATAATAATAATTTACCCTTAAGAAATACTAATAATACAAATAATGGCAAATAAAGAATAATAATAAAAAAATAAATAATTATAACGTGAGATAATCCAAAACATAATTAGCTCTCGGTTACTTATTGTTTCTGCAGATTATACTGTTAAATACAAAGTAAGATCCTATTATTATCATGCAGGAGACGAATATTGATTACTATTTGGAAAGAGCTAGAAAGAGTAATGAGTTTTAAGTGAGAGTAAGGTTTTTTTTTAAAAATGCTGAATTCTAGAACGTTCGAGAATAAATCCCTCATTATAGACTTCTACTCAACGCGAGGATCAACAATAAGAATTTCTGAAAATGCAAACCCCAAAATACAATTCAGATGCAAAAGAGGGATGAGATTTGAAAGGTAGAAAAAATTAGGAATGAATGTCATCCGCATTTAAATGGATAGAGTTGGATGATAGCTGAAGGAAAGTAATTGATGAAAATAATAATGGAGATACACTGGAAGGCCTTTAGTGAACGTCTACATTCGAAAACTCGAGAGACGGGCAAGAATCACCAACTACAACATATGTGGATACTGAGAATGGTTCGACAGCTAGACAGTAAATATAATAGAGAAAAAACAAAAAAATAGGGATGGTGGTTAGAACAGCGGTGTGCCTTGCATACCCACACCAGCATCCTTCAGATCCCTATAGACAGGGGTTTATCCAAGGTATGGAGATATGGCACATGTCCTGAGCACCACTAAAAAGGTTTTTATTAAAGGTTTCTTTCTTTTTAAATCAGACAATTCATCCTCGAATATTGGAATGGTTGATAAAAGTAATAAAATAGCCAAATTATTAGATCACTTATGTATAATATTAGTTAAAAGTTTAGTACTTCTAAATCTATGATATTCGCATAAATATTCCTATTAAAAAACATTTAATAAGAGCATTTCAGCGACTTTCAGTACTTTAATAAAAGTACATCTTCATCATTTCAGAGTATTGTGTAAGCCGTATAGACATCAAAAGATCATTAAACATTTCTTTCTTTACGAAGAAGGAAAGTGAATCTGAAGTACTGAAGAGACGAAAGTTGATGTTGGGGGAAGTCAGTAAATCCTTATAATTTTTCATGATCTTTATTGAAAAATCCAGAACATGTAGTTTGACATCATCCATTGAGACGATGAACATGCGACAAGTTTGTTAGAACTCGAACGTGGATCAAATAAAAATGTGTCACAAGCCGAGGAGAAAATCATGTCAGGAGATAAATCAGAGTTTTAAGAGTGAAACTTCCAAAGAAATCATTGACTTTATTGGCGATATTTTACCTGATGAGTCTGAACCTTACGATACTGAACATAGTGAACTAGACGGTGTCGAAAGGCTTCGAACCGCCGTAATATCAGAAGTGATTGAAGAGCATAACATTATACTTCTGAAGTTTGGCACAAAAGAATCGAAAAGAGTCAATTCTGACTTAATTTAAAGATGATGAAAATGAGACTATAGTGAGACCAGAAATATCACAATGTTGCTGGACATCCTCATGTTGTGATACGATTTTCTGATTTTGCTAAAAATATTTTGGAACAATGAACTCATTCACATTCACCATTTTCGAAGAGGCCACAGGATCCTAATATGAATTTGCACGATGTTGCCCTGGTTTTGAAATTAAACAAAAATCATTTTGGTGATGAAAGAGAAGTGACTCACTCGAAAGAGCATTCAGCCTCTGTCAAGAATGAAATGTTGAATTTGAAATAAAATAGAAACAATAGAATGGTAAGAACTAAGAACTCGAAAGACGCTGAATTAACAGTTTAGAAAGAAATGACAAGAGTCACGTAGGAAACACTCGATAGTCTTCGGAGAGAAGTAAACGAAAGGTCTCCTCGTTTGCGTGACATCCACTCAGTTTTGATTCTCTAGATTTGGAAGAGGGCCTGTACTACAACTTAAAGGAGTGTTGAAATTTGGGTGAATATTACAGTTCAGTTATTGATGAACAGCAACTGCATATTAAAATATTAGATTGCAGAATTTTGCTTTCAAGGCGGGCAAATATGAAAATATTAATACCTGAAGGGCTTTTCGAATTTACTCAGTATGTAGATGACAACGTCTTCCCCAATACTAGCATTGCTATTCAGAGAGTGAAAATCATCGCAGTTTTCATCGTCAGCTGTGAAGGAGCGAGTATTCATCAAGTTTAATCACTGTTTGTGATTTGCCTCAACTCTATGGTGTCAGAAGCAAACTCTGTGGTCTGTGTAGTACTTTTTGAGAACACGCAGAAAAGAAGAACAAAATAAATCTGACTTTGAACATATAATGCACAAATTTGTTTCATTGAAATGTATAATGGTGCAGTTGTCATTTTTATTTAGTCATTTTTATTTTTTGTCCTTTTTATTTATATTATTTTCGCCAATTATAGATTAAAGAACTTTTGCTTATATATTTCTAAGCTAATATTGTTGCAAAGTTATCTAAATGATTTGTGTCAGATGATTAGATGGGACGCTGTTTGCATTGCTTCTATATGAGCATTTCTAGGATATCGGCTCGTTTGTAGATAATAACAATGATTCCAGTGACTGATAAATAGCAGCAAAGTCCAATATGCGGGTTTAAAGTCTTAATAATATAAATATAATAATCAATAATATAATAATAATAATAATAATAAAATAATATCATAATAATAATAATAATAATAATACTAATATTATTAAATAATAAAATAAGTAATAATAATAATAATAAATATAATAATGAATAGAAAATATAGTTAAAAAACGTCAATTAGTGTTAGTATAAGACTTAATTAATTTTTAATAATGTTGGAATCACTTTTCTGTATAAACGACCGTTTAAGTAATTCTCTAAGCAATTTAATTATGAACAATGAAAGGAACCGTTCAATATGTATATATATTATTCATATTATATAGCTATTATATATATTATATATATATTATTATATATAATAGTTTAGTATAATATAATAATAATAATAGTACTAATATTAATAATATAAGTAAGTAATTTTATATAATAATACTAATTAGAATCTGATATAGTAGTATATATATATATTTATAATTAATAAATATAGATTTGTAAATATATACTATATATAATATATATATATATAATAATATAACTATAATAGTATATATATATATATATATATATATATAAGTATATATAATAGTATATATAAATATAAATAATATATATATATAATAGTATATATAATATAAGATAGTTATAATAATCATATATTAAAATATTATGTTATATATTATAATATATATATATAGAATATATATATAAATTTAAAGTTTAACTTTTTTATATATAATATATAAGTTATATAATGAAGTCCCCTTAATATATATCTATATTAAGTATCATATTAGTATATATATATATATATATATATATAATATAGTATATATATATCTTATATATATATATAGTGATATATAGTATATATAATAATATAATATGTATATATATATTATATATATATACGATATATACGAGGAGAGAAGTTTTAAGTAATATATATATATATAAGATATATAATATATATTATATATATAATAATATCTATATATATTATATATATATATAATATGGTATATATACTATATATATATATATATAGCTATATATATATATATATAAATAATTAAATAATAAATATTATATATATATATATAATATATATACGTATATATATATATATATATATTATATATATATATATATAATATATATATATAATATATATAGAATATATGATTATATATATATTATATATATGATAGTATATACCTATATTATGACAAGAAATCGTTTCATGATATTAATTTGATAGGTTAAGCGTGCTTCTCTAAAAAGAAGAGTGCGCTGACTTCTTGACTCACCACGAATAAAACATTATCTGGCCTCTTACCTCTACCATAAACATCGTTACCTAATAACTCTCTCAATCTGCTTTTCCTCCTCATATTCGTTTTGACAGTTTTGTGGCTAACACTCCTTCTGAAAAAGCTAATCTTTTTGGCCTCCGTTTTTCATCTAATTCCACCCTGGACGATTCTGGCGCTTTCCTCCTATTCTTCTCCTCTCAGGTATCCTAGGCGTCTACCTGTAATTACTCTTGATCGGGTGCAGGAGATCCTGAGTTCTATGAACGTCAGGAATGCTAGTGTCCCGGATATCATTCCTTCCTTTATTTTGAGGGAGTGTGCTTATGAGCTGACGCCTGTCCTCGTTCAACTCTACTCTCAATGCCTAAATAATAATATATTTTTTCTCAGTACTGGGAGTGTGTATATGTTCAGCCGATCCTGAAAAAGGGCAGCATCTCTAATCCTTCTAACTATTGTCCTATCTCACTCGTATTCTGTTTAAAATCTTTGAAACTCTCCTCAATTCTCATTTTCTAGGTCATCTGAAATCTTATTCCCTACTTTTAGATCATCAGAACGGCTTTCAAAGCTCGAGGTCAACTGGTGACATACTTTCTTACCTCATTGAACTTTGGTTCTCTGCCCTTAGTGTTTATAGAGAGTTTGGTGTGATGGCGCTTAATATATAGGAGGCTTTTGACAGGGTTTGGTAAGTGTCACTACTTTCCAATCTTTCTTCCGTTTGGTTTTCTTCTTCTCTTTGTTTACTCATGTCCAGTTTTCTTTCAGATCGTTCAATATTGGCTCTTGTTAATGGAGCGACCTCCTCCTTTCCTGTCAATTGTGGTGTTCCTCAAGGTTTTTTTATCCCTTTCCGAAGATGATTTTACCAGAGCCTTTCTTTACACTGTACTTTGTAACTCTGTTCATTCTTTTGCCGATGACTCAACTCTCCATTCTTCCATTCATTTTAAATCTGCTTCTTTTTTTCATCTAGAGTTGCCTCTCGTCTTAGGCTTTCCGATTCAATTTTTGCCGTTCTGGACAGGATTTCTCGGTGGGGTCACAGCAATCTTGTGAAATTTAACTCTTTTAAAAACTCAACTTCTTCACATCTCCCTCTAAAAACACCTGCCAACTTCCCTACCTTCTTCGACGACTCAAACCTCTCACCTGTTAGCAACATAAACATCCTTGGGCTGAACATAAACAAATTTTCTTGGAAACCTTATATCACATCGGTTGCTTAGGTAGTATACAAGAAGCTGGGATTCTATTCAGGTTGCGGGAATTTTTTTCTTCTACCCAGTTACTCCAGTTATATAAGGGTCTTATCCACCTTTAGATGAAGTACTGTTCACACATTTTGGGAGAGCTCCGGTTCCACCCTTCTGTTGGATAGGGGGACATTAGAGGAATATTAGCTCGGAAAGTTGAAATCTTACATTACTCCACCATTGTGTCACTCTCGTAGCACAAGACTTGCCATGCTTTCACATGAATTTTGTGTATTGGAAACTAAAGGCTCGGTCGTTGTGATACCTCCCTTTTTCCAGCCACATCTGTTCTGTGGAACTCCTTCTCATCATCTGTTTTCCTGCTGTATTCAATCTTCCTCTCTTTTAAACACCACGTCTGCTCCCACCTGAGAGAATTGTGTTAGGCCTGGAATTGGGTGGGATTTCTTTCCTTTTTTTTCGCCCTCTCCTTGAAAAGGGCCCCGACAGTAGTAGGAAGGGGATTCCGGTCGTGCTGACCACCTGACCAGCGATGAGCAACAATACGCGTAATTCAGGATGGATATATTTTTACTCAGCACTTTCATGGGTGTTTTTTTTGCTTTTTTGTTTTTTTTTTTTTTTTTTTTTTTTTTTTTTTTTTTTTTTTTTTTTTTTTTTTTTTTTTTTTTTTTTTTTTTTTTTTTTTTTTTTTTTTTTTATTTTATTTAGATTTTATTTATTTCTTTTTTTTTTTTATTTTTTTTTTTTTTTTTCGCGGAATTTTAATTTATTTCGTTCTGAGTTCACCAACGGCGTTTTTGCGCCTTACCGCACGGCCCCGCGAACCGCGCCGAACCGCGCCGAACCGCGCGTGCGCAGATCGCGCTCGCCCGGCGCTGCACCAGCCGGACCGGTTTTTTTCGCTTTTTCGCATCCTCGTTTTTTCTTTAACTCATGAATGTATTTTATCATATCCACGAATGCATCCATAGACACATACACTCACGCTTATAACACAACACATGATTTCACACCCGGGTCCTTTCCCTCCTACCCCGTTCCATCACCGTATCGTCTATACCCATTCCAATTCAAAGTGACTGCTTTAATCTGTCTGTGCGTCTCCAGAATCTTTCCTAATCCCTATACAATAAATTTCATTGGAATCTATTTTCAAATTTGCTTTTCCAATATATATATATCTATTATAATATATATATATAAATATAATATATATATATATATTATTATAGTATTATATATATATATATATACTATATTATTATATATATATATATATATATATATATATATATCATAAATATATATATATATATATATATATTATAATATATATATATATATATTATATAATATAGTATATAATATATAATATATTATATATATATATATATTTATAAATATATTATATATAATATATTATATATAATATTATATAACTATATATTATATATATATATATATATATATATAATATATATATATATATATATAATATATATATAGTATATATACTATATATTATTATTTACTATATATATATATATAAATATAAACTATAATAATATATAGTAGTATATAGGGGCGTATATATAATAATATAGATAGTAGTTGCTCTTGTACTCTTTTTGCTGGAGGTTTCAACGGGTATGGCCTGAGACCCCCTTGGGCACGTCTTTAAGGAGATGGTCGCCACATGTCATCTTTTAATAACTACTAGACTTAGTCATTGTATAATGCACAGTACGTTTGACGCATGATGCATGTATGATCCATTATGCGCCACGCGATAAATCTTCATCTTCTGAATGCGCCATCACTCTCTCCACCACAAAGAATGAACAAAGGAATTGTGGGAATTTAAAAAAATGTGACTCTCCAGGTCACTGACAGAACCTGGAACTCGAACCGTAGCCTCTTAAGGAAGTGTATATCGGACTTAATAATGGGGCTGCCGTCTGAGCCTTTAAGTAGTATAAACAAATGGTTACTTTATATTAAAATCGTTTTAGGCACAAAAATTTTGGAGAAATAGCTATTTATCCATACTTAAAAGTATAAAAATAGCGCATCTCGATTTTGCATTTTATATATAGCAATTATATATAATTATATATTATAAAATAATATATATAAAATGTATACTATATATAGTAACTATATTTATATATTACACACACACACACTATATATATATATATATATATATATATATTAATAGTAATATATATATCTATACTTATATTATATACATATATAATATTATATATATAAATACAACGAGAGGAGAGAGATTAAACATATCAAATCATCCATCCACACACACATACATATAAACATACTTACACCTACCCATACACACACACACACACACACACACACACACACACACCCGTTAAGCTACTTATACACACACAGCACAGCACACACAATTCCACACAACACCTACACACACACACCCGCAGCTAGGATACTTATATGACACTTATACACCCATACACCCACCCATAGACACTTACACCAATCTGCACTACACAAACACGCTAGCACATCACCCACCCAATATACCACGACACCGAAAACACACCTGACCGACCCTTGCAATGGATACATACACCAAAACCCTAGCTCACTACCTACTTCCACGTCTATCACACACATGACCAACTTAATGCACACACGCACACCGCTAGGCTATTTATACACACACACAACACACCCATACGCTAGGCTTTTTATACACACATACACTACCCATAGGCACTTACGCTCACACCTATGCGTACACACACAAGCACACAGATTACCTAGACACATACATCCACCTTGATACATATACCACACCTACACCAACACCTACACCTACACACACACACACAACACACATATATATATTAATTACTAATATTTTTATTATAATATATATAATATAATATATATATACTAGTATATTATATATATATATATATATTACTAATAATATATATATATATTATATATATATATATATGTAATCTACACTTTCTACTTAAATAAAAAATGAAGTCATGGTTCAGGGAACGGTCTCCAGAGGAGCGTTTGGGGTAAAGCTCCATCAGCGACAATTCACAATTGATGAGTCGAGTACTGAGGCCATGTAGTTACACTCTAAAACCAGGAAAAGCTTAAAAGAAAGTTATATAAAAATTGGAAATCTATTTAAGAAGTTATGCCAATATAAATAATTATCGGATATGGAATGAGGATGAAGAAGGAAGGCAGATTGAGATATTGAGATAAACTAATCATTTTATTTTACTATCAGCTGTACGAAATTTTATTAAAAACATTAACATTACATACTTAAAGCAGAAATCAGTGAATCAATAGAGGTGTTACCTAAACCGAGAGGGGATTACGTATGCTTTTTGTGTTTACTGGCTTTACTAGCTTTAACTCATGTTTACTGGCTTTATCTCATGTTTTAAACTGTGTTTTAACTATATGTTTTACTGCTTTAACTCAATTATTTATTAACATTACAATACCCTTTAAAGCAGTAAATCAGTAAATCAATAGAGGGTTGTTACCTAACACCTAGTGGGGGATAGTATGCTTTTTGTTTTACTGCTTTACTGCTTAACTCCATGTTTTACTGCTGTTAACTCATGATGTTTTACTGTTTTAGACTCACATATTCATCTAACATTACATATCCGTTAAAGCAGTAAATCAGTAAATCAATAGAGGTGTTACCTTAACACCAGGGGGATTAGTATGCTTTTGTTTTACTGCTTACCTGCTTTAACTCATCGTTTTACTGCTTTAAACTCATGTTTTTACTGCTTTAACTCATGTTTTACTGCTTTAACTCATGTTTTACTGCTTTAACTCATATGTTTTACTGCTTTAACTCATGTTTTAGTGCTTTAACTCATATGTTTTAACTGTTTTAACTCACTATCATTAACATTACATACCTTAAACAGTAAATCAGTAAATCCATAGAGGTGTGACTACCTAACACAAAGGGGGGATTAGTATCGCTTCTTGTTTTACTCGCTTAGTACTGCAGCCTTAACTCAATGTTTTACTGCTTTAATCATGTTTTACTCGCTTTAACTTTCTGCTTTACTGCTTTAACTTTACTGCTTTTAAGTATGGAACTTCTGCTTTACAGCTTTAACTCATATATTTTATTAACATTAATGTTTTTATTTTGTTTAATACTTTTATATTTTATTTTTATATTATTTTATTTATTTTTATTATATTTTATTATTTTTAATTATTTTATTTTTATTATTTTTTATTTATACTTTATAGTTTATGTACTTCATGCCTATTGTTATTATTAATTTAAGAACGACGACCTACACACGTGAGAACGTGCGCACACACACAACACACACAGAACACACATACGACAACACACACACACACACATCAGCAGACACACACACAGCACTTACATACTTATACCACACATTCCTATGACACTTATACACACATTCACTATGACACTTACATTTTACCCATAGACACTTACATCTACACTTATACACATGCGGTCACCACACCCACAGGCATGAACACGGCCGCGAGGGCTGCGGGGCTTCGGGATGGCTCGTAGAGTACGGACGAAGCATACCACTTACACTTATACATCACATTTCACTATGAAGATACTTATACACAACTGTGCACTCGAGTGACACTTACATTTATCCATAGACGCTTACATTTACACTTACACTCACACACGGAGGTCGGGATCGCACTCATTGTTGAATACGCACGGGGACACAATTCTGTTTTTAGAATCGAAGGACGCGCCGAGAAGGCATTCAGACATACCCCATCTTATTAGCAAGACGAGCTATGCACAGATCTTGCCCATTACACTCACACACACTGATTTAAACTTACACGCACAAACACCAGATTTACTACCGACCAGTTTAGCTTACATTCTCATACACCAGATTTACTTACACAACACAGACTTTACTTTACACTCCGCCACAAGCTCAGATTTACACACATGATGAGCACAATCACACCACGGCACTCCACGCCAAGTGCGCATATCTAACACCTGGGTTAGATCTGTGAAGCAACTCAGCACACACTAACAGGCAAACAAGTCAGCGAGCACAGACACACACGTTAGTAGCGATACCGACATCGACACATGCCGAAGCAGACACACCCCTGAGATTATCGAGTGGCACGAGCAGTGAGAGAAGCGATGTAAATAGAGTTTTTTAGAGTAGCGTAATAAACACACTAATTCCTTCTCATGTTTTAGTATTAGAAACGAGCCGTACATATTATAATTAACTATTCATTCATGTTCCAAGAACTATACAGTCAATCAAATTACCTTTCAAAGTTTCTCTTTAAATACTGTCTCCAAAAGTATTGATGTCGATCAAATCACATACCATTTATCCTTTCTACGAGCAGAAGCAAAGACATATTGCTATTACTTATGACACAGACCTGTTAATAGTAACTTCTTGAAGCCTTTGTTCTCATGAATTTTATTATAACATATCGAAGTTTTTAACAATGAATATACTCGTTTCTCGAAATGGAATCATAACACAGAGTGATACTTTGTTAAAAGTGAATTTTATGTAAAAACCATATATTTTACGCGTACCTTAAAGCAATAAATCAGTAAAGGCCAGCCCTAGCACCCCTCTACATCCAGCTATGCCACGCTTTTGTTCGTTTGACCTTACTGCTTTACATCATCTTTTACCATGTAATAAGTATAGAATAACAAAACTAAGTTTTCTTCTGCTAACATAACATGTATTTTATTAAATTCATTCTAAGTTTTTATTAAAAAATAACAATTATTCATTACATTTATATAATTCACTCGATTTAACTAAAAATATTTTCAAAGTTTTTAAATAATCGGGTTTTCTTTATTTTCATTATTATATCTATGTAATTGACATGCCATGCGACGATGAAAACACGAACTACCCCTCACTCCTTTACAGATACGAACTGACCTCTCTCTGTAAAAATGTGTTGAAATTAACTATCTTTAGGTCTAAATTAGGATAACTAACCCCTTTTTGTAACCCCGGATCGAATTAAAGCCTATTCAGCAAAATATATTTTCAAACTGACTTTTTTCTGTAAAATTTGGTGCAATAACTAGCTTAGGCCTAAATTTAGGCCTAAAATTTAGGATAAGCCTTTTTGTAGACGGGCTATTTAATCCTAATACAGGTCAATTCAGGTAACTTCGTAATAGTACAAAGAATCATGTTATTATATTATTTTTATAAATATTCAATATAAATACATGCTGGATCGGTAAGGATCCTTTAAGCGCGTAAAAGGAATGTTTTCCCCTTACTTGTGCTTGGGTCGGGGTAATACCTTTATCTCTATTGACCCTCGTATGTTGAGTTGTCGACGAATTATTTTTCGGTTTTTTGCACATTAACTTTGTTCTTTTTCAACTTTGTATTTGGAGCAGGTGTGTGTTTATTATCTTTAAGACCCAACTCATTTTAAAATCATAGCCATTTAGCTGTTAAGCGGTGCACAGTTATCTATTTGTATTAAAAGTGTTTTTATTTTTTACAACTCTAATAATGAATATAGTGGCGTGGGGGTTATAAATAAAAATATATTACATCAGTGAGAAGTAATTATTAATTTCACTAATACGCACAATTAATTAATTACAGCTAAGTAGTCATAAGCTACCACATCAGGGCTCAGCATGAGCCCCGA
>JABUQX010030446.1:0-20000 GCA_015478945.1 Trachelipus rathkii
GAGATTACTTCACTCTTGATTCACTATTAGTATTGACATTCTTACTTCACAACTCTACACAAAAATACTTTAATAACAGACCGAATTCCTTCATCACAATTGCATCCTATTTGCCCGATATTTATCTTGTCACATTCAACTGAACTATTAAAAGTGTTCTAAAATATCTACATTATCAAAGCTTACTCTATTCTCTCCCATTTTTCTTTATCTTCTATATATTAAATAAACAAATCGATATTCTCATTCAACCCCTCACTGATCATAATTATACATACCTTAAAAAACATACTAATTCTCTCCACCAACCAAACAATAAATATCATTCACTTTGACACCATTCTTGCTACTACTTATTTATACTTTTTTTTTACTATACTATTTATTTATACTTATAAGAATGTATTAACCAAGATCTACTCTCCTCCGAATATAATCACCTTCCTACCATTCCAATTTTCTCCCACAACTCCAAAGATACCTGTTAAATGAGCTCTCTTTCAAATGCCTATCCACCCATTCAAGTCACCCAACACAGATCAATCTGGAGCCCTCACTCACCTCATCCAAAATGTCATTCAGATTATTCCAGAAAATCTCATTCTCCTCACACCCTCTTAAGATGAACCATATGTTTTACTCACACATACCTTAACCTTTTCAAACTTAAATTTAACCATAAGTATTCTAGAACACACACAAACAAAATCCACACCGTTTTTTCATCTTTGTTTCAGCCACAGCATCAGATCAAATTTACCCTTTTAAATACATCCATCAACTCGCCACTCTTCATGCCATTAATTCTTCTAAGATTCTATGTTCCCAGATGTTTCACAATCTCAATGATAGATAGAGAGTCGTTTACGTTGATCAAAAATAGATTCAAAACATGTATTATGTGTATTCCTATGGAATAAATAAGTGGTAGCATGACCCCAACACGGTACCATTGTTTGTTTTTTTTTAGGCGCCTCTTGCAACACAAAATACAGTATGAGAATTCTTGCACTCCACATTAGGGATGCCTGTCGTAAAAGGATTATAATTGGTCTATAGGATGATATGATTATGAAATTTCTGATATATATTATATATATATATATATATATATATATATTATATATATATATATATTATATATATATTTTATATACTATATATATATATATATATTATATATATATATATATATAATACTTATAGTATTTTATATATATATATATATATAATATATATATATATTATATAATATTAATATATATATATATACTATATATATATATATAATATTATATAATATATAATACGTATATTAATATAATATATATATATATATATATATATATATATATATATATTATATATATATAATATATATATATATATTATATATATATATATATTATATATATATATATATTATATATATATATATACCGTATATATATATATCTATATATATATATTATATATATATATATATATATATAATATATATATATTCTATATATATATATTATATTATATATATATATAATATTGTAATATATATATATATTATATTATATTATATATATATATATTATATACTGATAATATATAATAAAAAAATGATTAAATAATATTATTATATATAACCGTAAATATATAATATATATAATATATATATATTATAATATATTATATATATATATATATAATATATATATATATATATTTATATATATATATATATATATTTTCATGCATCCTTGCATCAATTTTTAAAGTATAAGAAATATTGTAAGACACTTACCATAGCCAAAGGTAAACATTTTGCAGAATCTGAAGCATAGTTCTTATAAGCTTGCACTGTTGCTTAGCAGCAGCTCCAAGCTCTAATTTCTCCATTTTGTTTTCCCTTGATTGAGAATTTTTCGCAAGAAGTTGTTCACAAATTGCAATGGACATAATTGACAAGCAGTCCAAGTTTTTCAAATAATATTTTAAGTCTTTTGTCTAGACTTCTTTGAAGGCTGCATACCAAAGATTAAGTTAAAATTTCCATATAACTTTTGGTTCCTTAAAATATACTGATCAATACCTTAATAATTTTGAAGCAGATATCCAATTTCATGAACAGTATATAGTCTACAGAAAAAACAAATAAAATGTGCAATGTATGCTCAACTAATTTATAAGGTTATATTTTTATATATATATATAATATTAATAATATATATATATACTGGAATCTAAAAATAAGATGTAGCTATATGTATTTTATTATATATATTACTATATATATAATATAACGGTATATATATATGATAACTATAGTATATATATATTATAATATATATACTTATATAATATATACTTATATATATATATATATATATCCCATATATATACACTCATAGCGTAGCGGGGTGAGACTTGGACATTTAAGGTATAACTCGTTCTCCCGCATCCCTAATGCACTTTCTTTGGAAAATTTTTTTTTGTAAAAGTACGTGTCTTTAATTTGGGCATAGCAACAAAAAATAATAATGTAATTCTATAATAATGTTGTTTATTAATAGTTTGAATAACGCCGAGTCAGCCCGACGTGGAAGGGGTGAAGCCGACCACACATTGAGGGTAAATGAGGAAATTTTTTCTGTGTCCCCAATTCAATTTATATTTTAAATTTTTCTTAATATATACTTATTTATATTTAAAATTCGTAATAAAGTAATAAAAATGTCAATAATGATAAATAAATACAAATTAAAATAAGGTGGTCCGATTCCACCCCTCTCCGCCAAAAATTTTGACACTTTTTGCATTCTATTTTCAATTTAATATTTATGTATCAAAAAAATTCTCATTAATATACAGTAACTTTTATTACATTTAAATTAATGATTATAATAATAAAAATGTATAATAATACCATATAAAAAATTATTTGGTCCGGAGCCACCCTCTATTCATTTTTACGGCGGGTGAATCGGACCAAGTTAGGCCCCTTTTTTTGCCACTATAATCTGTTGGACTCAAAAATTTGTACTTTTGCCATTTTGCTAGTGAGCTCGAGTGAAATCAACTGAAAAATAATTAAAAATCCCATCACAATTTTTCATTTATAAACGAAGTTAAAAAAACTCACATTTTTCAAAAGTGAAATTTATTGAAGGACATTTTGTACACTAATTTCTACCTTTTTTTAAAAATATAAAAACTTTCTAAATTAAAGATGAATCCTGATAAAACTTGTAGTAACTGCGTGCTATTAAATTAGCGACATTTTTTTTTTTTTTTTTTTTTTTTTTTTTTTTTATTTAGAGTGGACTGAATCACCTCGCCTAAAGAGGCGGACCTGGTCACCCCGCCCAACGCGTCGGGTGGGGTGACTTGGACACTTTAGTATAACTTCCCGTCTCCCGACTCTCCCAATATTTTTGAATTTTTTTTTTTTTAAAATAAGGCAGCCTATAGTAGGTTAACAAATAACAAAGACACACAAATATAATGTAATTCTAATAATAATCGTTTTATTAAAGTTGAATAACACTCAGTCACCCCACCTTGGAGGTGAATCGGACACATTGAGGGGTAATGAGACCAATCTGTTTAAATTCCTTTACAAATAAATTAATTTTATATTTATTTTTACTTAAAATAATAACTATTTATCATATTAAAATTTGTAATAAGCAATAAAAATGTCAATAATGATACATAAAATAAGAATAAAAATAAGGTGCGTTCCAATTCACCCTCTCCGCTTAAAAATTTTGACAACTTTTTTGAATTTGTATTTTTTATATAATTTCATTTTTTATTTTAATTTTACTTAATATAAGTATTATAATTATTTATTATATTTAAATATTATACATAATAAAAATGTCAATAATAATAGGTAAAATACGAAAAACAATGGTGGTCCGATTCACCCTTTATCAATTTTTACGGCGGGTGATTCGGACCAAGTTAGGCCCCGTGATTTTGCCACTATTACTGTTGGATCAAAAATTTACTTTGCCAGTTTAAAGCTAACATACTCAAGTGTATACACTGAAAAAATAATTAAAATCCATCCACAATTTTTCATTTTATAACGAAGTTAAAAAAACTCACATTTTTCAGAAGTGAAATTCTATTGAAGGGCATTTTGTACCCTAATTTATTACATTTTTTAAAAATATAAAAACTTTCTAGAATTAAAGATGATTAAATAAAACTTGTATACTACCGCGTGGCTATTAAATGAGCGAAAAAAAAAAAAATTATTTTTTTTTTTATTTTAGTTAGAGTAGACTGAATCACCCCTCCTAAAGAGGCGGGCCCGGTCACCCCGCCCGATGCTAATAGTTACGTAAAGTTTATTCACCTCAGCTAAATTATTACCAAAAATAATAAATGATCAGTCTCTTTAAGGAAAAAATTATAACCTCTCAAAGTTTGGAATTTTCCCATAGGGATTATCTTTATAAAAAACTGAATGGGCTTAGAGATCGGTTTAGGATTATCATCAGTTAGGTTACAATAGATTTTGTTAAGTATACACTGTGTACTTAACAAAACATATCATAACCTAAACTTGTTGAGTCCTAAACCGAGACCTAACCTTTAAGGATTGACAATGCCATAAACTTAGACCTAACCTAGATGGATTTACAGTCTTCCCTTGTGCCTATTTGGTAAATTGTAAGAAAAGTCTATAAGATATTTTTAAACTTTGAGGAGCTATAACTTTTTACCCTAAAGAGACCAATCAATTTTTTTTATTATTCATTACTACTTTTATAGAGTCTATGCTGTGATTTTTGTAAAAATCGGTTGAGGCCCTTATTGTAAACAATTACCAAATAGCCTAATACCATATAGGCCTACTTAAAACAATTGAGCAATTAAAAAAAATGTCCATTAACCCACAATTAAAAATCGAAAATTTATCTTAAAATATATAAATTTTAAATCTTACTGATATTATTATCTGCTAATTAAGATAAATACTTTAATCGCTCAAAAACGTGAAAAATAAAATTTGCAAATCTATCCACTAAATTTACTTATTTATACAAGGTGGTGGTATTGCCTTAAACAGCTGCACCACTTAATAAATATTTTTGTTTAATTTAAAAACATTACATATTTAATTGTTAAAAGTAATATATTTATTTAATTTATTTATATAGTCACCATGGTCCAGACTGCTCCGTTATAACAAGTAGCTATTTTATGTAGAGTTGCCATGCAAGCAAAAAAAAAAAAATAGTACGTGAAAATAAGTTAATAACTAACAATATCAGGTTTTGTGCCGAGTCCGATTTTATTCCTAGTCTGTATAAACTATTTTGAATAAATGGAAAAAATGAGCCAAGTTGGCTTTCATGTTAAATATATTGAGGGATGCATGAAGGGCTGAGGAATCGCCTAAAAAAACTGGTTCCGGTTCCGGCTGGTATGGATCATGCGACTCCGGTTCTGTTTTTGACCATGCGATTACGATTCCAACTTTTTATTCATGCGATTCTTATTCCCACACCGATGTTGCTTACTTCAACTAATTTTAATTAGCATCACAGATACTCTTCTTTAAAATAAGTAAAATGCAATAAAATATTAAAGTAGTTAAGATATATGATGATGTCTTTTTATTGTAATTATTATCTAGTTAATTTTTGCAAGCGTAAACAAAGTACAATAAGTTAATAATATTCTTAACCATATATCTTGATCAATCATATTGCTATAAGTTCACCCCTTTTAATTTCTAAAATGAAAAGTAGCCTTTTAAAATTTTAAAGGTTGTAAATCTGATTTTATAGATTTTCAAATGCCGAAAATAACCTTTTTACATTCGTATTTGCTGTAGTTCAATACCAATAAGGTCGCATGCAGCACTGTTTCTGGAAATTTATTTATAATTTCATTTACATTAAACTGTGAGGAGCTGTCTATCTTTCCTATATCTTTCAGCGTTGTGAAAACTTCAAGTTTGAATTCTTTTATTTTATTTAGTTTTTTTTTTCTCTTGTTAGCGTATGTTTTGTTGTTTCCGAATTATTTATTCTAGTTTATCTAGCATCTTCTATCAAATGCATCATTAGGACATTAGGAACATTAGGAATATAGAGACAGTTAAAAGCCAATGGGCCTATCGAGACCTGCCAGTCAACCCCTACCAACATCTCATGCCAAAATCACAAAGCACCCTAGGGCTTGTCAATTTGTTGTAACTACAAATCCACCAATTTGGCTTAGTCAAAACTAATGATATATAAATATGATACCCAAACCATCCACATGCATTAATAACTAAGTATGGTCACACATGCCATCTAACAATAACTGCTATAAATAAACCCGCCAATTGGCTTCGTCAATATATTATATGATTACCACATCATAAACGAATCTTAAACCGTTTCTTAAATGGTTACAATCGAGGGTCCCATCACTCAACAACCTCCTCTGGCAGACTATTCAAAATTTTAAAACCCCTCCTCACATATGCTTTCTCATATCAATGGCATGCTTTCTTCTTATTTTTTATTATGCGCCCTGGTCACCTGTCCCATGTTCTACTATGAAAATTTTTATTGGTCTTATTATCAATAGATTAAATATTTTGTGATGTATATGTCCCCTCTGAAATCCCTTATCTACAGAAACATTCTAACTCTTCAAGCCTCTCTCAAGCTCTTACCTCAAACCCAGAAATCATCCTTGTTGCTCTACGTGCACTCTCTCTAGCATACTAAGTTCTTTCTTTAATAAGGGGCCCAAACCTTGTGCACAAATACTCTATTACTGGCCTAACATAGCTATTATACAGTTTCCTTATTACTTCTTGCTCTTTCAACAACATTGCGATTTATAATGCTAGCATCTTATTAGCTTTATTTCTAGCTTCAACATTGATTAGCTACTTTCAATTACTGCTTATTAATCACACCTAAATTTTTTCTTGGTCGCCGAACTCAAGCAGTCCCTATATCGTAGTGTAAAACCTTTTATGTTCATAATGGGAGACAACTTTTTCTATTAAATTCATTTGCATATCTGTAATTGAGAAGTTTTCGAAGATCATTTGAATTATGCTCTTCACTATTCTAACTTGAGGTTGCCACTTTAGTATCATGCAAACTCAGAAACCTTGCATTTAAGTCCCTGGTCTAGAATCATTTATATATATGAGGAACATAGTGTCCCCAGCACTAAACTCTTGGGACATCACTCTTAACTATTTCCCATGATGATTTATTCCATTTAGTTGTAAACACTGTTTTCTATTTCTCAACCACTCTGTAATCCAAGCATGTGTAGCCCCTCCTACAACTAACTGAGATAACTTGTACATCAGCATTTTATGGGATACCTTATCAAAAGCTTTACTAAAGTCGTTATAATATACAAATCAACTGATCTTCTCGGTCAATGCGTAGTTAATGTATATCCATAATTCTAAAGGTTTTGGTCTGACATGACAGCTACCTTTTCTGAAACTCATGCTGGAGTCATACAATACCTTGTTATCTTCTAATATTTCTGCTATATGACCTTCTAGTAATTTTCCAGAACCTTTTACAACAGAGATGTTTAAGCTACTGGCCTATAATTTCCCAAATCTTCTTACTACTTTCTTATAAATAGCACACATATGGCTGGTTTTCCAGTATCTGGGTACTTCAACCAAATGTTATAGAATGCTTAAAAATCAATACAGTGCCTTTGCAATGCTTAAACTACCCTCTTTCAGAATTCCACCATATATATCATCAAGGCCTGCAGTTACTTGGATCAATATGATCTAATAAAAGTTTAATATCTTTTGACAGTCAATTCAATCTGTAAGTCTATTGTTACATGCATTACAGAACTATTAGATCTCTGAATATTATCTAATTTTCTCTGTAACACTGAGGCAAAAATGAGCATTGAGAAGTTGAACGCAACCCTTATTGAACTCAGTAAATTTTCAATCAGATTTTAATCTGACCAATTGTCCTATTCTTACTTTTAAATTTAAATAAAAGCTAAAAAAATCTTTCTTCGTTCTTATACTATTCTTGCTAATTTAATTTCTGTCTCTCGTTTGCCTTTCTTCATGTGACTGGTAAGTTCATTTCTATATTTTTCCTATATTTTTTCTAAATATCTTCACTATTTACTACCCTTTGAATATGTTTTAAAAAACATCTGCGCTTTTCCATTAAGTTTCTCTCTTATTCTCTCTATTCACAAACAGGTTTTTCTCTTCGCCACCTAATGGTTTCATCTTAAAAATACTGCCTGTATATTCATTAAATTATGTTTTAAATGTTTCCCAAGATATAAAACAGTTTGGTCTTTAAACTTCTATTATCCAGTTCAGTTTATATTAAGCATGTCCTCAATTTGGTAAAATCACCATTTCTGAAATCTGAGATTTTTCCTTATTAACTTGCAATTTGGGCCCAGATATCACATTCATATTAAATCTAATTATATTAATTATAAATAGTTTCGTTAGATGATATGTCATTTAAATATTCTTTAGTAAGTGGAAAGAATTAATTTAAGTCTAAATCAGTTTGAAATTTGACTACTAACTTAACCTTTATTGTCATTACCGATTTTTCTTCCAGACTCGGGGGCAAAAGTCATAAAGTAATAACGGGAGTTCATTTAATGGCGAAGAAATCGGATAATACCTGGCAAGAATCGGAATTTTCTGAAGTAACAACCGTTAAATTTTCTTCACTTACAGCATCTAATTCGGCTCTGGCAGGAGGTCTATAAAATGCCCCTATTCTATATGATTTATTGTATATAAGGATATCTACCCACACTGATTCAATATCATGATTAATTTTAAAGTCAGTCATTAGTACATCTAATGGTGACAACTTAACCAGAGGCATAACTACGAGGGGATGGCAACCGGGTGCAGTGCCCCGGGGTTCAAGGGACCCCCGGCCACTGAGCTTTATATCTACTTATTTAAACCTTTCATTCAAAAACATAGGATATAAATTGCATAATGAACAGTAGTTTCATTCAAATGGTTCACGAGGAAGCTCACTTGCTGGTGGCATTTGGCATACTGTAGAAAATATTTATTCCATTTACTTTATAGTTTATACTATTAAATTAATCAGCTATCGAATTTGGACACATAGTGTCCTTCACCACCGAATTTGGTTACATTTAAATATCAAATGAAGCTTGTGATTTAATTTTTTGGTTCCACTTGTTAGAAACCAAGTGGCTCTTTTTACATGCATGTGTAATGAGGCTGATTCTAAACTAGTGGGATTGGCTGAAGTTCTATTTCAGACATATGAACTTAAAGTGACACACTGCAGGACACAGCAAAATGGCGTTATTGTTTCTGCCTTAAAATTCACATTAAGAGGACGGAACGGGAAAGATATTTTTTTTAATTTTAGTGGAACAAATGAAACACAATTAGAAAGAAACACTTGCAAAATGTCTGATAGATTTTGAGTAATTTCATCCCAAATGTCCTGAATCATCATTTTACTCATCAATTTTTAAAAGGAAATTCCTGCTGAACTACAAAAGGTTTTTAAATACGGACTTCACTGAAATATTCGCTATACACAATGTTTTAGAAAATATCTAAAACATAGCAGCGTTATATTAATAATGCTTTTATTTTTTTAATTGTATTTTTTTTTTTAAATATTGCCTATTTTCTTTTTTCCTAAAACTATAAAGTTATAAAAAACATCAAAATTTATTATATTTAAACGAATTATATATCAATCAAACTATAGCTAAACGTATATAAAATCGAAAACATAGGAGAAAACTACACAAATGTTTGGTGGATTTTTTGCTATATGACAAAATATATACTCGATGTAGGAAAAAATATTTATGTATGATAAAGCCAAGTGGTTGAACATCTAGCAACGGCAAAATCATTGTGTATTCGAAAAATCTCTATAAATGAAAAAATGTTTATCTTGCATAAATCTATAAGCTTTGAAAATTTCATTCTAATCGGATGAATAATAAAAAAGTTGTTTGCCACCAATTATTTGAAATTTACTCTAATTATTTTTGGCGACTCAAATATAAAAAATCTCGAAAACTTTTTTTGTTACTTCTCCGATTATTACGAAATTTACAGAGCATGTTTAATTTGGAAAGATAGACATATTTTGTTTAGATAAATTTTTTATATGTTTAACGGTTTTCGCTGTTCATTGGAAACATTTTGAAGTTTTCAAAAGTTTTCTCGTGATTAGCGGCAAAATTGTTGGGAATACGAAATATTAATCTAAACAAAATATGTGTAACTTGTAGAGTTGCATAAGCTGTGAAAGTTTCATTGTAATCGGATAAATATTAAAAGGATTTGGTGGATTTTTGGCTATATGACAAAATATCAACTCGATGTAGGAAAAAATATTTTTGTATGATAAAGCCAAGAGGTTGAACCGCTAGCAACGGCAAAATCGTTGGGTATTCGAAAAATCTCTATAAATGAAAAAATGTTTATCTTGCATAAATCTATAAGCTTTGAAAATTTCATTCTAATTGGATGAATAATAAAAAAGTTGTTTGCCACCAATTATTTGAAATTTACTCTAATTATTTTTGACGACTCAAAAATCAAAAATCTCGAAAACTTTTTTTGTTACTTCTCCGATTATTACGAAATTTACAGAGCATGTTTAATTTGAAAAGACAGAGATATTTTGATTAGACAAATTTTTTATATGTCCAACGGTTTTTCCGCTGTTCATGGGAAACATTTTGAAGTTTTCAAAAGTTTTCTCGTGATTATCGGCAAAACTGTTGGGAATACGAAATATTAATCTAAACAAAATACGTGTAACTTGTAGAGTTGCACAAGCTGGGAAAGTTTCATTGTAATCGGATAAATATTAAAAAAGTTACATGTCACCAATTATAATTATAATTTTTTTGCAACTCAGAAATAAAAATTCACGATAATTTGTTTATTATTTATCCGAATAATATGAAATTTTCAGGTTATATAAAAAATAAATATATGAGATTAACATTTTTTGTTTAGAAATTTTTTTTGTAAGCCCAAGTATAAAAAATTAAAAAATTAAAAAATTATAAATATATATAATATATATATATATATATATATATTATACATCTAATTTATTATCTATATATATTTTATATATATATATATATTATATATATATATATTATATATATATTATATTATATATATATATATATATATAATTATATATATAGATATATAAATAGAGCAATTGTGTATCTATATAAGTTTTACCTTGAATTTGTTGGTTTTCAAAGATTTTTTTTGCTTTGAGGTAGTTCTTGAAACCCTAAGATAACTCAGCCTTTTGGCTTTAGTCAATTAGTACTTTCAATAACTTAGTAGGTAAAATGGTAAATTGATAGATAGGTATTAGACAAAGAGAATAGAGATAGAATGATAGTCGATATATTTGAAAAGAAATTAAGACAATTTACCTCCATACCCTTAACATTTTTGCCTATTAAATTTGACTTTCACAAGCGCGACAAATTAGGACCGCTATTGAATCAGTAATAAACCTTATTAATTTTTGGCGTTTAGTGAATTCTGGCAATTATACCCAATATTGGCAAAGTACAAAATCCACTAAATATAAGATAATATAAGTTTAAGCATATATGACGTTTTATATCCCACATCTAAATACGATACTAATATAAAAATAGAAGAGATATAAGTGGAAGTATATATATAATAGTTTTTATATCCTCCCACTGAAGAGTTGCAATGAAAACCATTGCAATTAAAATTAAAATTTTTACAAATAAGATAAATTCCTGTGAAGGAATTCTTGACACTTGATGGCGGCCTGTCTAAGTGATCTTTCTTTGACTGAATTGAGTTGAGAATTTTGATTCTTTTGAGAATCAAGTTGAGGTGAATTTATACCTGAAGTTGAAGGTTGTTCATCTACAATAGCAGTATCACTATTACTTTGAATAACTGAATTTGAATTTGAGGGATCAACTTGATCTGTATTATCATTGTTTTGACCATCTGAATTGGAGAAATCACTGCTTGTTTCAGCATCAGCTTCTCCACTGGAGACAGAGTGGGTAATAGATAACTCCAATTGGTAGAGATGACAAATAGAATGATGACAGGTTTGTCCATCTCCCCTTTTTTAATAACACACTCCTGATCTTATTGTCATCACCAACAATGACTTCCAGAACTCTGCCCAAAAGCCAGAAGGGTCTAGGCTTGTTAGGTGTGTGAATCAGAACTATATCTCCAACCTTAATTCTGTTGGTCCACTCTGACTGATAGAGATTTCTACTTGTCTGACGCAAATTTAATAGATAAGACTCATATCATAATCTCCTGAAAGTCTCTAAAACTCTTCCTTGAGCAGTTAGAGTTATGGCTAAGTCTTGTTGTGACGGAGGAAGTTGTTTCCATATGGGGTGGAAACTTCATTGAATATGAGGTTTGAATTGCCATAAGGCTTCAAAAAGGAATTTGGAGTAATAATTTCCAAATCATTATCTGATGACCTATAGGTTAAAGGTCTTGAATTGATAACATTGATGATATTTGAAATAGATGTTAACAGTTGAAAGTAAGTTAAGGTTGCTTTACCTATTGTTTTATAAAGACATCCCTTAACTGTTCGTATCATTCTCTCCCAAACTGATCCCACAAATAGAATAGATTGGAATCTTGTAATGTTTAATGTTATTGATACGCATATGTTTTCGAGAAGATATCTGAAGACACAGATTCTAACAGTACATCTCCACCTTGTTTAAAAGTTTTGGCATTATCTGAGTACAAACTGGAAGGTATGCCATATATATTTGTGAAACGTTGGAATGAAAGTAAAAAGGATTCAGTGGACATATCTGGAAGGACATCAACATGAATAGCTCTGATATTAAGGCATGTGTAAATTAATAGATACATTTTTTGAAGTTCCTTATCATTAATGCTTTACAACAAAGATGTCCTGTAAAGTCGCACGCCAGTATGTTCAACAAGGACGCACAAAATTAACCTCTATGCATGAGAAGATTAATCATTTTGGATATTTAATAGGTATACCTGTTAAATTTTTTGCAAACTATTACAGTCTGACAAAACATTCTTTACAGCCTGCCTGGTCTTGGTAATCCAGAAGCCATGAGATCTGATGAAATTGATAGTGGTTTGAACACCCAAGTGTTGACATCTAGAATGAAAATCTCTTATGATTAATCTAGTGAGACGATGATCCTTGCCAAGAAGCCCTTGATTAGGCATTTTATGTATTAGTACCCCTTTTCCCATAACCTAACACCCACCCATTCCATCACGCAAAAAAAAATTTTTTTTCAAGTAGTAATGTTCTTAGGGGTATTCTAAATAATCAAAATACTCAAATTAATGACATTTATAGGCTTTTATTTTTGATTTTACATTTTTAAAATTTATTTCAATTTTTTATAATAGCAGTCTAACATCAAAACAAATAAAAACAGCATTAAGATAATTTGTAACCACATTACTTATGATAAAAGTTCATAATAATTTCCACCCTTGATATACAAGTCTTCGAAACATGGCCTCATATAATTTCAATTGGTGTTTTCCGACATTACCAATATTATTTTCAAGTACCCTCAACCGGTCTGCTGAGTACCACTAGGGGTACGCGTACCCCAGGTTGGGAAACGCTGAATTCTAGTGAGATGATGATCCTTGCCAAGAAGAATTGGATTTATCACATCATCATTATATAAAAGTGTCTTGGCAATTCTCCCTTTGGATCGGATGAAGCCTTTATCATCTATGAATAAATTAAGTTGATTAACTAGCAGTGGAATTTCATCCTTTTTAGGAATTTGGAGAAATAATATTTTCTTAGAAAAACAATGCTGCTACATTATCTTCAACCAATAGATTTGGGCTTTCTGATCACAATTTTCATCCAGTTCCTTACTCCTGCTAATGAATTTGAATATTTTTGAAGTTACCTTATAAAGCTTATGCACACTTTAGTAATCTTTAAAGGGTAACAAAGACTGAGTAACAACCACAGATGTGTGACATTGTAAAGCCTTTTCCTTATTGGCCTCAGACAAACATTTAAGTTTACTAATAGGCCATTGAGATTAATCTAGAAGAATCCAAGAAGGGCCCTTTAGCCATAATGGTAATTTTGAAATAAAGGTAGAGGTTGTAACACCTCTGGTAATCAGATCTGCTGGGTTTTCAGCAGTGTTGATGTAAGCATAAAAAATGGATACTTTGTACTCTTGCTCAACTTGTTTTTTGATTTGATAAATTTCTTTGAGCCTATTATTTACAAAAATATTTCTATTTTTTGCTCTTCTGGACAGGAGACATGAAAGAACTATTTGAGCATCTACAAACACCTTTATTTTTGAACTAAACATTAGGAAATTCTGATAATATTGATTATACACTTGAAAATAAAAAACAAGACCACCAAACTCAAAGAGGCAAGCCCTAGATTTGAGGCGGGGCCACCTGGGCCTTTGAAAACTATTTAAACTAGAACCTTGACCATAGACTATAAACTCAAAAGCCATAACAGATGTTGAAGCATCACAAATACGAATAAAGAGTTTGATGAAGAAGGTGAGAAAGCACACCTTTTAATTTCAATATTGTTCCATTTACTTAATCTGAACACAGAGGGAAAAAAAATAAAAAAAAAAATAATAAAATACAAATAAAAACCAAGAAACTAAGAAACCATCAGAAGGGACCTATTCATCCAATGAAGACGCCAATTGCCATAATTCCTAATTATAACCGACTTCTTAAAGTACAGGTAAAAAAGATTTTTATTTAAATTTGAAACCTTGGACACAGCTGATAACAACACTTTTTGTATTTGCATCAGCATTTATTGAAAAATTTTGCTAGTTTTAACTTATCTGCAAGAGGATTAAAAAGATATCCAAGAACCTTATCTTCTGATTCCTGATGTTGAACTATTCTACCCTCTTCTTCCATAACAGCTCTTAATTGGATAATTATTAGAGTCCCAACTTCTAAAGATGGATAACCACCATCTTCCTTCTTTGTTGGCAATTCATGATAAGAGTTCCTTTACAACTGTTGTTGGATCATTCCACTAATGATTAAATTATCAAACAAAAAAATTATTCAATAGAATCTGAGTCATGCATCATCCTTATAAGACTGAGCAAGATGCTTGATGATATAATCAGAGGTGGGCACGATCCGTAACTCCGTTACTCCGTTACTAACGGAACTAGTTTTTTCAGTAACGGAGTAACGGACTCGTTACTTTTTTCTTCATGTACGCTAGTACCAAGTTCCGTTTTTTTTTCCTCCGTTACTCTTTAGTCCGTTACATTTTGTTCGGCTTTCTTTGAATGTTGATAGCCAATTGACCGACAAACGGTCAGCTAAAAATCCTTTATACATATATATCAATATATATATTATATATTATATAATATAATATAATTATATATATATATATATATATATATATATATATATATATATATCTTTATATATATATATAATATATATTATATATATATATATATATCTATATATATCATATAATATATAATATATATATATATTTTATATATATATATATATATATTATATAAGGTGGGACGGTAACGAAAAATGTTATCGCGATAACTGATAAATCGATAACGAAAACCTTATCATCGAAACGATATCCGTAACTCGTGAAAAAAAATAATCGCCGATAAGGCGATAACAGATAAATCGATAAATCAATTTTTATGTATTTCATTTTATTATAAATAAAATGTTAAAAAAAAAAAAACGCAACTTTGGTTTTTAAGAAAATTTAAAATAAATTTATTATATCTTCTTTTCAACTATTTTATAGATTTATTTAAAATTTTTCATTTTTCTTTACTGACACGTACCCAGAAAATAGGGAATGTTTGCTACTTGCTTTATTTTAACTTGTAAAACTTTGGATATCTAATTAAACTATATTAAAATTTACTAACTTTGTTTCTCAGTGTTTTTATAATAAAATTTTTATTTTCTAATTTAAGCTCTGATGTTATAGATTCTATAATGTATGTAAAGAGCCAAAGATAAAGGTTAATAAAGGATTTGAAAATGAATCAAAGAATAAGAACAAATTTATCAAATTATAAAAATAATAAATACTAGGTTCTGGCCTTCTGCATTATTTGATGTTCCCCCTCATAAACATGAGCATATTAAGTTTTCAATCTGACAGAGAATTATTCCTCTTGGCTCTGTAAGATATCTTTGCCAAGGGAGAACAATCGCTCCACCGCAGCGCAAGACGGCATTGCAGTATTGTCAGCCTTATAAAGAGATCAATTGAGCACCTTCTCATTGTTAAAAGCTAGGTCTGACAGACTGTCTGTCGATTTCGCTGCAGCCACTTATTTACATGAGAGCAGCTTTATTCTTGATTGATCTTTTGATGACTTTGACCTTGAGTTAGTTCAGTGTAATCATCACCCAGCATCACAGATGGCTTGAGTAGTTAGTCCTTCTCTTCCATGTCCTTTCCCTCCCTGCTGCTGGTACTGTTGGCGTCTCGAGTTCGGTACGCCGTAATAACTCTTCCACCTTCTTCTCCATCAGGGCCTTGACCTCTGACTTTTTTGGCCATTGTTTCTTCAAAAGCCCTCATCCACATCAAGCGAAACTTGGGGTGGAGGCAGTGGCCAGAAGGTATTCCTCATCTTCAAAGGTGCTGGAGAACCTCTTGGTCTATGACGTCAAGGAGGGTATTGACCAGAGGGTTGCAGAACTGGAGATTCATTGGTCTTCAAGTCAATCAGCTTTTTTTTGGTCATAATGGAGGGTGGGGATCAGGCAGCCAAGATAGCACTGTTTCTCCCCTTTGGATTTGATCCAGTGCAACGGCGACTGGTGCCATGATCTGATAATGAAAAAGAAACATTATTTAACTAGTTTTTTAAAATAGAAGCATTACTCTGCAATTAGCTAAAAAGTAAAAAGATATAAAGAATTGAAATAGCGTCTCGCTAATATTTAGTTTATTTACCCCTAGCATATTCTGACATAATGTCAATATTATTATATATATTATATATATAATATATATATATATATATATATATTTATATATATATATATTATATCTATTATATATATATATATATAAATATATATATTATATATATATATATATATATATTTTATATATATATTGTATATATATATATCTATATATATATATATATATATATAATATATATATATATATTATATATATATATATATATATATATATATAATATATATATATATATTATATATATATATATATATAAATATATTATTATATATATAATATGTAATATATATATATTATATATTATATATATATATATATTATATATTATATTATATATATATATATATATTATTATATTATATATATATATATACTGTATATATAATATATATATTATATATAATTTATTATTATATATATATATATATAATACTCTATATATATATTATTATATATATATATATATATATATAATATATATATATATATTATTATATATATATTATATATATATACAAAAGCATCCGAATAACCCTTTATTGATAAAGATTTGTCGATAGCATAAGATAACTCGAATCCGTTATGGCGATAAATCTATCGCATATGTTTATCGTAGTTTGGAACAATAATTATCGCGAGACCGAGTTATGGTAAAGATTTTATCGGATAACAGATAACCCGAAACCGTTATCGCTATAAAAGTTCTGGCACATCACTAGTTATAAACCACTATGTATATATATATATTATATACTATATATATATAAATATTATATTAATTATATATATTTATATATTATTATATATTATATATATATATTCTAATATCTATATATTATATATATATATATATATTATATATATATATATATATATATTATATATATATATATATATATATTATATATATTTATTAATATATTATATATATAATATATATATATATATATATATATATATATATATATATATATTATATAATATATATATATTATATTATTATATATATATATTATATATATATATATATATATAATATATATATATATATATATATATATATATATTATATATATATATATATATATATATTATATATAATATATATATATATATATATATATATATATATATATATATATATATATAATATTAGTAGTAAAGGGGTGCACAACTACCGCTAAAATGCCGCAACCGACCGGAAGTTGCACATGTTGCAAGCAACATTTTGCAATATCCGGTTTTTCAAGCTTAAAATGTCAAGGTTAGGGTTTTTAAGGTCGGTGAGACCGAATTTAAGGTCAGGAAGACCGACTTCAGGGTTTGAGCCTGAACTCAAAGGGTTTTACCCCCCAAAAGTGGGCTTAGCCCCCAAAGTTTTTTTTTTTTGTTCTAGAAGGTTTTAAATTAATCGATAGACCATTTGATGGTTTCAATCGATTTAATCGATGTTTTTTACCCCTATATCGATGTTTAAATCGTCTTTCTACGTGTTTTCTGGTGACTTTTAACATTGAAAAAATTAATCGAAAGAAAAATTATTAATAACATTCGTTCGATATATCGTTGTAGTTAAAGAGCCTTTTTGGACGGAATTGGGAATTTGTTGAAAGAGCGACCCTTTTCGCCATGGGAATTTTTTAATTACCGTGGGAATTTCTACCCCTTCGATCGACGAAAAAAACGAAGTTTTTTTTTCGAAAAATAAAAAAAAAAAAATAAATAAATGAAATTAATAAATAATAAATAATTAATAAATAAAAACTAAATAAAAAATAAATAAAAAAATAAATAAATCATATATATTATTAAATCTATTATATATATATTTATATATAATATATATATATATAAATAATTAATATATATATCTATATTATATATATATTATATATATATATATATATTAATATATATATAAATATTATATATATATATATTTAATATATATTATATATATAGTATATATAAGGGCCCTTATTGCTAAGTTGGTGGCTTATTTTGTAAGCAAGCACCCTATATAAGAGGATGGTAATTTAAAAAATATTTTGAAATGATGTTTTTATTCCACATAAGTAAAATACGAGCATTTAAATGTATAAAAGTACAAAAGTGTTAATACATAATTCTTGATTCTCTTCGTAGGCGAATTGGTAGTCATAGCCTTTTCCAGCGCGTTTTCCACAATGCCTCTGACTCTTCGTTTAAGCGAAAATTTGTGATCGAATTCAGGTCGCAGCCTTTTCCTTGAAATTTTTAAATCTCTCTTTGGAAGATTTCTGGAGAGAGTATCTTGAGTGAGATTTTCTTCTGATTCTTAATAATTAATTTTATCTGACTTTATCTGACTGAAGAGTACCTCAACAGGACGGGTTTATATATCATTTCATTTCGACTTATGCTAAAATTTTGCTCGCGCAAATCTTAACATAAGTATGAACAGTACGAACATAATTAAAATTTTTACAAAGTTTAAATGGAGTACTACATTACTTCCTGCGCTAAACACGGAGTGAGAAAGTATGTTATAATAATTATACAAGATATAAAAATTAACCTTCATTCAAATGTATACATATTTGTGGGCATTTAACAATGCACACAAACATATAAAACATTTCAATGGGGTAAAAATAATAACTAAAATACATAAAGTTATACTTTCAAATGCAAACATATCTAATTATGTCCGAAGACATAAGTAGACATACAAACATTTGAAAGCAAAAATAGTGTATTCAAATACGAGCATAACTGGTTACATCCGAAGATCTAAACGTATATACAAATATTTGAATACATAAAAATATAATAATGTTATATAGACAGAAAATAAAAGGTGCATTTAAACACAAGCATATTTGGTTATATCCGTTAGATATAAACAAAATACAAACATTTAAATGC
>JABUQX010030447.1:12500-15000 GCA_015478945.1 Trachelipus rathkii
TCTCTGAAGTATTCCGTCAATTCTGTTTATGTCTGTTGATCTCATCAAAACTTCTCCTTGCTTATCCTTGATTTTACACACTTTTCTCTTTGATCCTCTATACACTTTTACCAGTCTAAAAATCTTCTTCCTTTCTGCACACCATCTTCCGCCTCTCTCTTTGCTGCCTCTTCTTTTCACTCTGTTTCATTTCTTGCCTTCATATATATATAATTATTATATATATATATATATATATATATATATATAATATATATATATTATATATTATATATATATATATATATATATATATATATATAATATATATATATATATATATATATATATATATATATGGTACACAAACACACCACACAGTACATTGCTTCTATCCTTTTCGGTGAATACACAGTACAGTTCGAGAACAATACCAAAACCTTAAATAGAGTTTTATCGTTAATACAAAACCTCCTTTTAAGTCACTACAGTTAGATTCAATTTTAAACCAAGCTTTAAATCTTTTCGAAATGGCTCAGCTACTTTGTGTACAGAGATTTAATGCTTGCAATATATATATTATATATATATATATATATAGTATATATATATTATATATATATATATATATATATTATATATATATATATATATATACTAATATATACATATATATAATATTTATATATATAATATATATATATATATATATATATATATATATATATATATATATATATACTATATATTATATATATTATATATATATATATATATATTAAATTAAAGGAAAACAAAGAACAGTTACTGGAAGATGAAAAAACTTGGGTTCCTCCTCTGAGTCGAAACCATCGCAGCTGCCGACTGAAAACAACATACTCGACGCTTACCGATGAGCCATTCACCTAACCCCTTAAAAGTTAAGTTAGATAAGAACATAAGCGAAAAACTAGTTCCCGTCAATCTAACTTTTAAGGGTTAGAGGTTGGACCTCAACGGTAAAGCGTCGAGTATGTAGCTCTCAGTCACAACATGCGGTGACTCGACCACCAGTAGGAAAGGCAAGTTTTCTTTATCTTCCCGTAACTGCTCTTTCATTACTAACTTATTAATCGCGGTTATTTCAATGCTAAAATTATATATATATATATATATATATATATATTATATACTATATATATATATATATAATATATATATATAGATTATATATATATTATATATAAGTAATATTATATATATATATGTATATATATAATATATAATATATATATATATAATATATATTATATATATATTATACCGGTATATATATTCCTTCTTCTCTACCTCCCTCCATTATTATTACATTTAAAACAAATAATGTAAATTCTTTCAAATATTTTTTTTCGAAAAAAGTTCACACCTCACGGGCATAGCCCTATTTTAGGAGGGAAACTTCTCTAGGTAATTCCTAAATAGGATCCGGTCTAGGCACCGAACCCGGGCCCTTTCCATGCGACTCTGTCGCTCTACCGATTGACCAAATTGTATACTTTCGAACTTGTACCCTGCTTTAGTAAATTGTTCCTTCTTTATCGTTCTATTTCTACCTACCTTTCTTGCTAGAAACTTTCGGTAACCTCAGATCTTTCTCAAATTTTTAATTGGGGGGCATTGAGAATAAAGTTGTTTTCAATGCCTCAAAATCTCAGTTCTTCTATCTTTCTACTCGACATAATCTTCTACACAACCGTATAAACATCTTCGAAAATATATACATCAAATATTCGTCTGTCCTCAATATTCTTGGTGTTTCTTTTTCTCGTGACCTTAATTGGAAGAGACTCTCTCTCTCTCTCTCTCTCTCTCTCTCTCTCTCTCTCTCTCTCTCTCTCTCTCTCTCTCTCTCTCTCTCTCTCTCTCTCTCTCTTTTGTTTCTTTTTCTCGTGACCTTAATTGAAAGGGTCACTTTGCTTCTCTCTATAAACGAGCCTCTAAGAAGTTGAGTGTTTTGAGGCACCTTCAGAATTTCTTCACGCCTCCCCAGTTGCTAGTTCTTTACATGGTTGTCCCTCAATCCTGTATGGGGTATGCCTCACGCCCATCAGGGGTGGTTCCACTCACACAGCTCTTCTTGATAAGGTGAAGTCTAGGACTTTTGCTTTATTAACTCTTCTCTTCTCACTAACTCTCCCCAGTCCTCTTCACTGAACAGTCCTCTTCACTGACCCGTTGAACTGTTACATCACTCTCTTTATACTCTCTCTTCGGCTGCATATCTCCTCCATTGAAAGGGGTTCATGCGATAAACCTCTATACACAATTTCATGCTTTCTCTACCCGATACTTTGACACAGGACTTAACCACTATGCTCAATCTTACATGTATTCCGTTGGTAAAACCTAGAACACGCTTCCTTTATTTATTTTTCCAACTATCTTTGACTTACACACTTTCAAATTCCATGTATCGGGGCATGTCGAGTTTTAAATATAAGGAATTAAGTAGGGCTTTGGCCTTTGCCCACCAGAGGATATA
>JABUQX010030447.1:22500-25410 GCA_015478945.1 Trachelipus rathkii
TATATATATATATATATTATATCTATATATATAGTATATAAAAATATATATATATATATATATAATAGTTGGTGAAAAGCAAGGCGTGTTCATTCATCTGGAAGTTAAATTTGAGGATGTGATCGAATTATTTGTGCAACCGAACTCAAAATTCGTTCTCTTATTTCCTAGGAAACCGGAAATAAAAATTTACCTCCGATGATGATTCTTTTTAATCCCTTTTCGTTTTCCGAACGACTTAAGCATTCCATTAGGTCAATGCCTTATATATACTATTATATATATAATATATTATATTATATAAATATATAATATTATATATTATATATATAGTATATATATATATAATATATAATAGATATATTATCAGTATAATATATATATACATTAATATTATATATATTATATATATATAAATATATATAGTACTGACTAATATTTATATATATATACTATAATATATATATATCTATACTATAGATTTCACATGATCTCACTATAATATATATATATATATATATATATCATACCATATATATATATACTATATATATATCTATATATATATATATATATATATATATACTATATATAAATATATATTATATATATATATATATAGTATATATATATATATAATAATATATATATATATGGGAAAGTATAATCTAGTAACTGCTATGGGAAATGTTAGGGAGTATTGCTATATTAAACCAATTGGGATGGAAAGGCAATGTTGGTTGTTTACAGGAGATTCTTGAGATTTGTGATGGATCAAGCCCGTTTAGCGAATGATGGCCTGGCAGTGAAATCCATCAGGAAAATACAGGAAAGAATATTCTTCCTCGAAATTGAAATATGAAGGCATATGATTAGAGGTTCATCAGGATGGAAAATTGTGGTTGTGAAGTTCGTTGATCAGTGTATATAGAATTTGTTTTTATGTATGATTATATGCGTTAAGTAGAAACTGCAGGGAGTGTTGTGTCAGGGGTAAAGGGTAAATAGAGGTGGCTCCTAAGAGATGCGTTCGTGATTTACCGCATCCTCTTTGTAATTTGATATCTATTATGAAGGTGGGTAGTTAAATGGGATATGACAAATATTGTTGGATGGTGCTTTTTGCACTCTTACGATAAAAAGTAAACTGGCAGATTAGTTTTCTCCAAAATTGCTGATGATACTGTAATGGCAGGTTGATTACAACCTACTAAATAATCATGCCGAAAAAGGGTTATGAAAAATTAAATGCAAAGAGTCAAAGAAGAGCCGAAGCAATCCCTGACGTTGGAAGACTAGAAAGTAGATGGTGGATAGTCCCAGCAGACCATGGAAGTCTTAGGCTGTTTTGGGAGGACTGACAATTCTTGATTCTGAGTGGAGGAGTGACAAGAGGAGATTGACCCAATAGCGGTGCAGAGCATTAAAAGGGTTTTACTAGTCTTTCCTGAAGAAAAAATATGGGGAAACATAAAACCCAAATTCTTTATAGGAAGGGTCAAAAATTAAATTTCTAGTTTGAAAAGTATAGGGACAATCCTTTATGAACATGTGAGCTTTGGGCGTGAAATCTAAGCAGGCCCAATTAAAATTTGCTGAAAACTTGTAAAGGAAAGGTTTTAAGGTATATTGTGGGATATGAAGAAAAGGAAAGATATTAATATAATGTATGGATTAGAGGTTTGATGCTGCTTAGAGAGATGTGGCATGAGAAAAAGGGCTATAAAGATGGTACGCGACAAACACGCGCTTAAAATTAAATGAATAAAATAGCAAGTGAGTATTGGAAAAATTAAATTTTGAGTTACAAATTAGGCTGGTAGGATTAAGGATATAATATATATATATTATAATCAATTATATATATATATCATATACTATATATATACTATATATAATATATATTATATATTAATATATATATATATATAATATAATAATATATATATATATAATATATAATTCTAAAAAATTAGAGGTAGCCCATTCTGACGAAGTACCAGTTGGAGACTGCTCATTTACAGCAAAGAAAAGTGGCCTAATTAATAATGTTGTGTCCCCACTCAGAAACTGCCCTGAGCTGTGTGATATTGTGGCTTCTGAAGTCTGGAACACCATAACTCATCATCATTGAGACTAATAAACAGATCTTAAAAAGCTTTAAAATACACCAGAGATTGATACGTCAAACCCCGCGCCTCGGATGGCCTCTTCCACACAAATAAAAAGTATTGTGAGATGCGTTAGAAGGATGATCACAAGAAGATGGCGCCCCATGTTGCAGAGCTAGACTCATGACAGGTTAGTTATCATCAAAGTCACAGAAGCAGCAATGCAAAGAGCTGATGAAAAAAAACGCCACTAGAAACGATATGAAGGCTTTGGGGCTACTTTCAATGTTCAAGTATAGCACCTAGTGTTGAACTTGAACACGGTAAGAATGACGTGAATTGCAAATAGTTAAAAAAAAAAATCCTATAAATTCATAAATTTCAAAACTAATCTAGATGTAGATAGACTGGTATTTACAATTAGTTTCCATAGCCAAAATTTCATTTATGTATGCCAAAGACAAAACTAAAAATCGTACCAATGATAAGATCTTTTTTTAAATATTTTCATTAAATTTAAACCCAAAAATCTCACGCCATACCGCGCCTAATATATATTATATATAATATATATACGATTATAAATATATATATATATAATATATAATATATATATAATCTTAATATAAATACATATATATTTATATATATATATACCATATATTATATATCACAGATATATATATACATATAAAAATAAAAAATTATAAAATTATAAGTATATATAATATATATATAATATATATATATTATAATTATACTATAATATATAATATATATAATATATATATATACTATA
>JABUQX010030448.1:12500-15000 GCA_015478945.1 Trachelipus rathkii
ATAATTTATATTTTTTAGAATATGCTTTAAAGATAATTAAATTAAATAAAAAACTTTTGTATACAACATGAAATGGCGGGGAAATTAATAACACTATAGCCGAATTTATTAACAAAAAAGAATATTTCATTAACCTGTAACCTCAACACTTTCACATCAATAAAAAATAAGAACAAAGTAAACACATTCAACACATAATGCTTATCAAGTAAAAAAAATATTCCATCAATCTGTAACCTCAAGACTTTCACATCAATTAGAAAAATAAGAAGAAATTCAGCACATTCAACACATAATGCTTCTCAAGGAAAAGAATATTCAATCATTCTGTAACCTCAACTTCTTCACATCAATAAAAAAAATAAGAACAAATTCAGCACATTCAACACATTATGCTTCTAAAAAAAAAAGAATATTCTATCAATCAACACTTTCACATCAATAAAAAATAGTAACAAAGCCAACTGATTCAACACATAACATTACTTAAGTATAGGCCTAAATGTATACTGAATACGTTCTCGAATATTAATTTCACAGAAGATTTCTTCGCTGCGTGATTCGAATATATTCCATTAATAGTGTGGAGGATTGTTCAAACTTGGAAGTGGAATTTATCTTATTTGGCACAGATTAAGTTAATTCAAACCACCTTTTCAGCAAAACAATCCGACCGTGTTTCGCTCACCATATGTTTCCCAAGATCCAATAATTAGACACCGAAAAAGATGTCACTTATAAATCGATTAAAACCGCAGAAACTTGGTTGAAAAATCGATATATATATATATACTATATATATAGTAATAATATATATATATATATATAATAATATAATATTACTATAATAAGTATATATATATATAACTATAATAGTATATATATAATATATATATATATATATATATATATATATATATTATATATACTATATATTAATATTATATATATATATATATCAGATGGACTCCTGCACTTCGTGTAACTCGTGTCAGCACGAGTTAACATTTATAGAAACGATCTATTTTGCAAATTTCATAATGTTACGATAAAATTCTCTTATTTTTTTTTGCTAAAGTTGGTTCAAAATAAGTGAAATTCTTACATAACAAATATAAGATTATGCAAATTAAAACGAAAAAAGGTAAGAATAACCGTATTAAACTAAAGCTTTTAACCCATTAAAAATGGCTGCAGTTCATGCCCAAATCGAATGGCGGAGATGGTGTCTGGACATTTGAGTACAAAATTTGTAAAATACTATATTTATAGAATAAATATGTTCTAAATTACATACATAATAAATAATTAATTTTATGACAAAGAATATTTAATAAAAACAAATAAAATTAATAAATAAATTACTACAATACTTGATAATGGAGGAAAGAGTGACTTTAAAATTAAAGTCATCGGAATTAAAGATAATCATGATATCAACTATAGAAAACGTTAGATAAAGAAAACGTTTGAGAAGGAATAGCTCAAGTATTTACTAGTATATATATATATATATAATATATATTATATATATATATATATATATATATATATATAATATATATATATATATAATATATATGATAATATATATATTATATATATATAGAGAGAGAGAGCATGGAGAGGAGAGAGAGAGAGAGAATGAGAGAGAGGGCGTATGAGAGAGACTGAGTCGCCGACTGATATAAAAATAGTATATATATATATTATATTATTATATATATATTATTATATATTATATATATATATAAATAATATAATATATATATAATATATATATATATATTATATATATTTATATAATATATTAATATATATTATTATATATATATATATAATATATTATATAATATAATATATATATATATATATATATATATATATATATTATAAAAATACTTTTATTTATATATATTATATTATTGAGAGAATATTTATATATATATATATATATATATATATATATATATATATATATATATATATATATATATATATATATATATATATATATATATATATATATATATATATATGTAGTAGATTGACATTGTTTGAAAATTATTTTTGATAACCAACTAGATTTGAAAAGATCGAAAGTCATTCATAAGAAAAAGTTAGTTGTTGGAAAGATCTGAAATATTAAGTTAGTTGTTGGTGAAATCTGAAGATTAAGTTAGTTGCCAGTAGAATCTGAATATTAAGTTAGTTGCTGGTAGAATCTGAATATTAAGTTTGGATTGTTAAAAAAGAATCTGAATATTAAGTTAGTTTTTGAGGAGGTTCGGGAGAGTTTTAAGTTGAAAAAATAATCTTGATTTTGTTAAGAGTTTTGGAAGAGTTAAAAAAAGATTTGTTGATTTTTCAAGAAATTTGACTTGGATAAAAGTTTGAATATTTTAGTTTTTGAAAAAGGACTTTGAGTTTAAGTTTTGTAGTCTTGAGGATTTTGAGAAATTTTAAAAAAGAATTTTGAAAAGTTTAAAGATGGAATTTG
>JABUQX010030448.1:25000-27500 GCA_015478945.1 Trachelipus rathkii
AAAGAAAAATTGATAGCTAGACTCTCAGCAGTACTAGATAAATGTAAAGTTAGCGATAGAGATGATGTTCATATATTGATAGCTTTTTACGTTGAGTCACTAAATTTAAAAATCATGGAGAATATGTTATCAACCGCAAGTCCATTAAAAGGGGTAGTGAAAAGTTTCATAAGCAAGCAACATTAAGCGTTAGATCTAAATTTAATGATTCGAAAATAAACTATGTAGTTATTCACTGGGATTCTAAAATGCTCCCTCATATTACCGAAAAAAAGTCAATTGATCGACTCCCAGTGATAGCAACAGCTTTCAATGTAGAACAGCATATGGGAGTTCCAGAACTTTCATCAGGAACCGGTAAAGAGATATCATCAGCTGTATATGATACACAACATGAATGGTCAATACTGGACAGTGTTCAAGCTTTTGTTTTTAACATAACTACCAGTAATACAGGGAAGCTAAACGGCGCATGTTATCTTCTCGAACAAAAACTAAACCGTGATATCATGGTTTTTGCTTGTCGACAGCATACTTATGAAATTGTATTGCAAGGAGTTTTCAGTAAAGTACAACTTTCACCCACTAAAGGACCGGAGATTCCTTTATTTAAAAGATTTCAAAAAACTTGGAACAATATTAACAAGGAACAATTTTTAACATGGGAGGCAGATACAGAGGTAAGAGCAATATTAAAAGATGATGTAAATGAGATCTTACAGTATGTCCTAAATAAAATTAAAGAGGATCAACCTCGTCACGATTATCAAAAAATTTTGGAGCCAGCAATAATTTTTCTAAGTAATAGTATATCATAAGGAGTACATTTGCGGCAACCAAGAGCATATTACTTAGGGAGATGGATGGGAAAAGCAATATATTGCTTAAAAATATATCTATTTAGAAAACAATTTAAATTAACACCAGCAGAAAAGAAAGCACTAAAACGAATATGTTGCTTTATAATAAAAGGTTACGTGAAAGCATGGTTTTATGCTACAAATGCAGTTGAAGCTCCCATGAATGACATTAATTATCTTAATAATCTTTTTAAATATAAAAACCACAATAAATATATTGCCGAAGAAGCAATTTATAAAATTATTAGTCATTTATGGTAATTAAGTGAGTAATGTTCAGCTTTTTCCATATATATATATATATATATATATATACATATATAATATATATATATATATATTATATATATATTATATATATATATATATATATATATATATATATATATATATATAATATATATATATATATATATATATATTATATATAATATATATATATAAAGAAAGATGGCCCAGATAATAATAATCAATAAAACAACGCATGCCGCCACAAACTATTGAAACCTCGGATACCGAACATCAAGTCGAAGAAAAGAGAAATAAATTGTTTATCAAAGAAGATGAATTGGAAAATTTCCTAAATAAAAATCTTCCTTTAGATTTACTATGCATTATGTCGCAGAATATATTTATCAGGTTTTGTCTTTCTCAAAAATTCCTACAAACTGGCATCAGGTCGCAGAATATATTTATCAGGTTTGGTCTTTCTCAAAAATTCCTACAAACTCACCCTGTTGATTGGAAAAATCTAGAAAGTTACAAAAAAAAGGAAGAGAAGTTGTAGCTTCATTAAGAGTGGTAAACAGCACAGCAGAAAGAGGAGTAAAATTAATGGAAGAATTTAACGACAAATTTAACAAAAACGAAGAACAAAAACAATTTGCTTCACAGTAAACTAGATAACTAATAATTATAAAATCCATCATTGTGTAATTTTTTAATACATATCTATATATTTCGTATAGTTTTATGTTTTTAAATAAATCGAAGTTTTAAATATAATTATATAATTCTCTGGTTATTTGGAACTAAATACGTAAAGTAAATTAATCTTTCTTCCTTTTATTAAAGGTTGTACAAGAATGTCAATAAACATACCCGGGCCATACCCGTGATATACTGAAAAGGAAAAAATAATAGGTTAAATTCTTTTTCTCCAATTATATTGTAGGTGCACGAATGCACATCCAATTATTATATTAAAAAAATTATGAACATTTTCTGTTATTATCTATTTTTCAACATGTTAAGCATGTTAAAAATTAACATCAATAATGTTTGAAATTTAATCATGTTTTCAAACTTTAACCTCGATGGGACACTGGTTAATAATATCCAAATTATCTGAAATTTTATATAGATTGTTTTAATTTGTAATGGAACAAGTATGCAGGGTCCTACCTTTTATTGTCGAAGAAAAAAAAATTTCACCTCTAAATATAAGAACCAGTCTAAATATATATATATATATATATATATATATATTATATTATTATATTAAAATAATTATTTAAAGGTGCAGAGCAAGTATTAAAGCATAGGAATTCACAACATTCTGGAAACATTAAGTTCTAATAAAAATAACACGCTGACATATATAGACAGAGATACTCATGTCTAATTATAATTACTTTGGG
>JABUQX010030448.1:32500-37500 GCA_015478945.1 Trachelipus rathkii
TCAATAGACTTGGGTTCAAAATTAAGTCAATTTGTTTTTTCATTTACTGATCAAGACCAATAAAACTGGTATTGAAGCTTGGATCTAAAAATTATAAAAGCTGTACAATGAAGAGAAGGGAACATTTAAGTGTATGTGTCGCTATCCTAACATAATATTTAGATAAAACAAACAACATAAGAGTTTTGCTGCTTTATTACCGTTATCACCATCAGTGATTTTTATCCCTAGGAATTATAATTCGTTTGAATTTAGATAAAAAAAAAATTTTTTTCTTCTTTAATATTACCCAAATAAATTTTACAGACAAAAGCTTATCCTCAAATGAAGCATATAACTTAACAGAAATTTTGTACACACCAGAGGCGAATAAATGATAGTTTTTACTCGAAGAAAATATAGTAAATACATTAATATAGACATAATAATAATAATAATTATAATAATAATAATGAAAATGATAACAATATTTTTTATTATAGATGGCACTGCCATAATCCAATTTAGCCCTCACGAGCATTATGAAAGAGGCGCAGCACAGTTTTTCTGTCCAGACCCCACGTCGTAGAGGTGAGGTGCCGTAAAACGTCAAACGAACGGCGGCAACTATTTTTTTTTTTTTTGAGTCGATGTGCAGGGACCACCACAGCACACAGGTCATGCGGCTATACAGTGTCAGCAAACCAACAACAGGGGAAGTCCCTAGCAAAACGACAAAAATCGCGCTGAGAATTAAACCTTATAGAGGATGTTTAAATCACACAGAAAGTCAAAAACGCTGTCACTTTAGAAATGAGAGGATTCAGAGAGGATATGTGCAAGGCGATGTTGGACAGGAATAGTATGCAAACCATGGAAGAACGTGCGTCGCAGGGCAGAAAGGGCATAGCAACCCATGAAAAATTGAAGGGCGGCAACTCGAGCAGCAAAACGGGCAAGATGGTTCACCATCCTGCGACATGAGAAAACCATGAGTGAAATTAGTGTGTCCTATTCGCAATCGAGCCAGGACCACCTTCAAAAGGCAACTTCTCCTGCAAGAGGACCAGTGGCCAATGAGGGGTTTGACTTTACGTAGCTTGGCGTAACGATTATCCACCGACCAACAAGCATGCCAGCAAGAAAGGAAACCGCGACGAATGGAGATATAAAAATCAGAAGCAGGAAGGCGTCCCAGTCAGGAGGAAGGTATTGTACATTTGGCAGTAAGTTGTTCGCTGCATGTTTAGCTTCCCTGTCGGCTCGCTCGTTCCCCTGAACACCCACATGGGAAGGGATCCAACTGAATGTAACAGTTGTCCCCTGCACACGCAACAAGCAGAGGAGTCTCTGGATGGTAGAGGCTAAAGGGTTTCTCGAAGACAGGTCAAGCAACACTTGAAGGGCACTTCTGGAATCGGAGAATAGTGTGTAATTACCCACTGATGGGAAGCCGCTCAACCTATGAACTGCCATAGCCACCACAACCAGTTTGGTAGAAAATACCGACGAGGAAGGTAGCAGAGTGTGAGAGACGGTGAAGTCGGGGAAAAACAACCGAAGCTCCCACTCCCACATCCGACTTGGAGCCGTCAGTGTAGACAGCGACCGAGTCCGAGTGAACCTCCGCATGAGACAGAAAAGAATCCCTCAACGTCGCAGGGTGTGCATCAGCTTTTGTTAATGAATGAATCCAAAGCAGACAACGGGGGGTGGAAAGACCCATGTTCCAGAGAAAGTATTGAAAGAATACTGCATGACCACTCTGAGGGGTAGGTCGAGGAAACGGAAGATGGAATTTACAATCAAAGCAGACGGCCAGTAAGAAGGATTATGGGGGACGCGTTCAATGGCAGAGGACAAGCCAGAGGATAAAGGAACCTGAATGCGGAGGAAGAAGGAGCACATGAGCTGTTCTCTCCGCAGAAACAAAGGCATCACCCCCGCCTCCACCTTCGGTGAAGATCTAAAAGCTCCAGTCGCTACCCGCAGGCCCTCTTTCTGAATTGGGTCATGAAGACGGAGGTATGACTGGAAAGTTTGCCCATAAATGGTACAACCATAGTCCAGTTTGACCCGTACTAGCATGATGTAAAGATGGAGCATCTTAGAGGCGAGGTGCCGCAAAAGGTCCAACGAACGACGGCAGCTAGTTCTGAGATGAGTAATATGAGGGAGGTACGAAAGGCGCTCATCGAGCAGCAGACCCAAGCAGATGGGAGAACCATAGAGGATCAAAGAAGGAAGAGAACGTACCCGACCACCACGTCGTGGATTTTTCCTGAACAGCATGGCCTTTGTTTTCGATGTAGAGAAAGTGAAACTACGCTTATTACACCATGCGGAAACCCTGTCAATGGCCAGCTGAAGTTGACGCTCCTTTCAAGGAAGCCTAACCCCAGTTACATAAAGTGCAAGATCGTCGACATAGATGGAGCAGCGGCCCGATGGTGGAATGGTATATAGTACTCCATTGAACCCTATTGCAAAAAGCAAGACACTTAACACACTACCCTGCGGCATCCCCTCATCCATGACAAAACGCCGCGACAGTGTGGGGCCGCAACGAAACCGAAACGACCATTCCGACATCAATGCCCGAAGGAAAAGGGGGAGTTGCCCTCTGAGACCCAACGAGTGAAGGTTTTGCAAAACTCTCATCCTCCATGTGCTACCAAATGCCTTTTCAAGATCGAAGAAAACGGCCAGAGTTATTTTATTGGAAGCAAACGCTGCACGTATGTCGTGATCCAAATGGAGGAGAGGATCTAGAGTTGAGCAATGATAACGAAAACCAAACTAATAGTCAGAAAACGCATGGAGCCTCTCGAGCGTGGGAACAAGTCGGGAGCCTACCATTCTCTCCATCAGCTTGCATGTGTCACAGGTCAATGAAATCGGTCTATGATTATTGGTAGATGTTGGGATAATAATAATAATAAAAATAATAATAATAAATTTTTTTTTTTTTTTTTTGAGTCAGTGTACAGGACCCACCACGGCTCACAAAGCGGCCACACTGGGTTGAAAAAATCAACACCATGGGCGGGTCCTGGATCTTACATATTTCAAACGTCAAAAAAAGATTTAAATAGAGAAACGAATATTCAGTCACTTAAAATAAACAAAAAGTAAACAAAAATGTATCCTTGCAGTATAAAGTCCTAGTATTACATAACAAAATCAAATATTATGGAGAATATTCACTTCTTGTAGAAACAAGAAAATAGCATTACTACTAAAGTGGGAAGATTCGGATAAGATATGGGATAATCTTTTGGAAGGTGTTATGGATCGTAAAGTGGGAAAATAACGGCGGCGAATAGAGTCCAGCAGGGAACAATCAATGAAGATATGGCGAACAGATTGCGGGGTATGACTTCGACAAAATTTGCAAATGGGAGGGGGGGTTCCGTAACATATAGTGACTGTGAGTGATATTAGTATGAGTACGGAGGCGTGCAAGTATCACCTCGTGTAAGCGTTTTCGTCGGTGGGAGGATGACCACTCCCCGTGATCGGCTTTATATTTCTGAGTTTCGCTCCTCTGATCATTCGTCCAACTCTTGCCAATAAGATCGAAAACCTTGTCGGAGAGCAGGATAATGTCGGTTGATGGGAGGTAGCCTTGTCGAATGGCATCCGGGGGTACCTGGAACAACTCCGGAAATGAGGAGGGGGCCATTTTTGGCCTCTCTGTCAGCATTTCATTGCCAGTTACCCCTACATGAGGGGTCCAACATAAAATAATTTGTTTCTTTGCGGGAATGGAGCAGCCGAAGAAATTGCTGCACAGCAGATACCATTGTATTTTTAGAATAAGGGGTTTTAAGCGCTTGTAGCGCGCTGAGCGAATCTGAATAAATGACATAAGATTGATCTTGGTTAAGGATAAGAATTCGAGAAAGCGCAATCATTATAGCCATTAATTCTGCTGTGAAAATTGAGGCAGGGGGGAGGGTATGGGAAGGTTGCGATCAGGAAGGGCAGCAGATGCGCCCACTGTTCCGGTTTTAGAGCCATCAGTAAATACTGGGAATTGAACTCATCATGAACTGTGGAATGAGACAGAATGATGCCTTTAACAGGGCAGCAGAATGGCTTGATTTGGAGAGAGAGGTCAGAGCCAAGCAAATGGTGGGAGCGGGGAACAATAATAATAATAATAATAATAATACTGATAATAATACTAATACTACTACTACTAATAACAATAATAATAATAATAATAATAATAATAAAAATAATATCATACTAATAATAATATAAAAGTTTTTGATTTTATTTCCAATGTTCTAAATATTTATTTCTGTACATAATTTAATTTCCTTAAAATAATCTTTGAAAATAATTTACAGGAGAAGAAGAAGATATATTTATTTATGATTTATTTATGATCCTAAATTATAAAATCCAGTTCTTTTAATTTTGTCAGAAATTCTTTTTTTTTTATTTCATAAGCGATTCTATTAATGTTATTTTTAGTTGTATTGTTAGTTTTATCAGAAATTATTTTAAATTTGGTTGTATCATTAAGCGTAGTTTGAAGTTTCTTTTCATAATCAGATTTGTTCATTATAACTACTCCACCACCTTAATCTGGGCGTTTGATAACTATGTCTTTATTATTTTTGAGGCTAGAAATTGCTGTCTTATCATCTTTGGTGAGGTTATCATAATTGTGGTCTTTAAGAAACGAAAAAGAAAATGTTTTAAGTTTAGCTTTAAGATGATCATAATTGTTAACTGTAATAGTCTTAAAAAATTGATCTTTTTGTACTTCAAACTACGCTTAATGATACAACCAAATTTAAAATAACTTCTGATAAAACTAACAATACAACTAAAAATAACATTAACAGAATCGCTTATGAAATAAAAAACAAAAGAATTTCTGACAAAATTAAAAGCACTGGATTTTATAATTTAGGACATATATATACCGGTATATGGATTGTCTAAAATACACAAAATCTCGGATAATCCACATTTGAGACCTGTAATATCTATGTGCGGAACGG
>JABUQX010030448.1:47500-67522 GCA_015478945.1 Trachelipus rathkii
TGTAAAGCTTTGATTAAAAAAAAGGAGAATTGCAGTGACTACACATGTTCAGTCTTTCCAAGTCTTAGTGATGGGAATCTTAACATGGGCATGTTCGATGGTCTCCAAATAAGAAACCTGATTAAAGACCTACACTTCATAAACTTAATGACCGAATTGGAAGCAAGAGCTTAAAGTTATTTTTGTGACAGTCCAAAACAACTTAAGAAACAAGATGTCTGATAAGTTTAAACGTGTAATTGATTACCTATAAGCTTTCAGTAGTTTATCAATTACAAATAGCAAACTACTGTAGTATGCACTTCAAAAGCAAAGAAGATAAATTGTCAGTATGCACTTTCAAAAGCAATGAAGATAAATTTTCAATAAATATTTGCTGATATCAGTGCAGAGAAAAGTAGAGAGGTTCTACCAAGATATAAAAGTGATGGAAGAGCTATTAATATCAAGGAATATGGGACATATATATATATATATAGTGGCTGATTATTCAAAGAGTCTGCAAAGAGATTGCGTTGGCTTGTCTCTTGTTGGCCATATAATGGTAAGTTAAAGAACACTCAAAAGTAAGAAAAGTGAAAGAAAACTAGTGCCACAATTGTTTCAGCATATATTAATTTTTTACTTATTCACCTTTGCTTTACTTTTTATAAAATTTTCAATATTATTATTATTATTATTAATGGTAATTTCATGCATAACTGTTATTTCTCAAATTAAGTTCGAACCCAAAAGTTTAAGAATACACAAATACACAGAACTACTCTGCTTTATTCGCCCCAATCTAATGTATATATTAAAATATCTCAAATACAAAACACTCTACCTGTCGTTTGATTCAAAAGTGGAGGGATGTAAAAACCTGACGTGAGAAGCAAAATTAAAATCGATTTTTGAATTGGAGCACATTCAATAGTGATTTAAAATCATATGGTAGATATAAATAAGCGAAATTATAATCTTCAGAAAACGAAAAGTGGTAGAAAATTAGAATATTTAGTTTACGAAACTGCCATATTAATAAAAAAAATATACCTCAATTAAAACAAAAAAACTAATAACACTCGAGTACATAAACCTGCAAAACCCGTTTTAAATATTTTTAACTTTTAAATTTCTTTTAATTAAGTATATCAAGTGATAAATAAAAATTTTAAGTAAAATAAAGATACTAAACACCTTACCCTTAAAAAAATTAATAAAAAAAAAATAATATAACTACTGCCTTAAACCCAAAAGCAATTTCACTTATATCGTTGAATTATTATTAAAAAGCATTAAATTTCCGGGCATATTATTTCCCACTCACTAAACTTTTTCTATTCTTATCCTTTTAAAGGCTAAATAGCAACAATGATTTGCGATATATTCCTGAGGCCTCGGACATGAACACTATTATAGTTACCTTACTTTCTTACAAATCTCTCATATATATACTTTCGCTAATCCCCAAATTCATGTATACTTTCACAAATTTTCATCTTTTATATATATATATATATAGTTATATATATTATATATATAAAGTGCATACATATTATATATATATATATATATACGTAAATAAATACATACACTCAAAATATATATAAGCCGATAATATAACTTTCATTAGAATAAATGTTATTTTCGCTGTTTATAAATAAAAAGGTAATATATATTACTTACTAACCCCCTCCCACCGAAATTTTTGGAGGGGGAAAAAAAAACCAAAAAATTCCCCCTTATATTTTTATTTTTTATTTCTTAAAAAAAAAAATAAAAAAACCTTAAAAATTTTGGGGGGGGACGTGGATGGCCTAGAAAAAAATGAAATTTACTATATATATATATATATAGTATATTATTATTATTACTTATATATAATTTAATATTATTAATATATATAAAACTATATAAATACTATACTATTAATATATGAAAAAACTACTAGTTATATACTTCATATATATAGATAAATATATATATATATATATTATATCAAAAGTTAACTAAAGCGATTATAAATCACCCATCAATAAATATTAAATATATATATATATATATAGAATATAATATAATATAATTATAATAAGATATATAATTATGATTATACATATATATATATATATATATATATATGATATAATATATATATATAGTATATATATATGACATAAATTGCTGAAAAGAATTTAATGTTAATATTCACAAGATTTAACAATAATAAAAAATAATAATACAATTACCTGACAATAAGCCATACTTCATAATAATTTTATGAATCACTGAATTTATATATTAGTATGTTAACTAAATATTAATTTCCACTTTAATATTATAATATATTATATATATAATAATATATATATATAATATATATATATATATTAATAATTATATAATTATATATATTATATAATATATATATAGATATATATTATATATATATATAATACCTGAGTAATCTAATTATTGATAACTTACAACACAAATAATATATATATATATATATTATAATATATATATATATTATATATATATATATATATATATATAATATATTTAATATATTATATATATCTATATATTACTATATTATATATAATAGCTATTATATTATTATACTTTATATAACTATATTATATATATATATATAAATATATATATTAATTATATATAAACTTTCTTTTGTTAGATAGAATCTTTACATTCTCAAAAAAATAATAATAAAATTTCTTCTTAATAAACAAGAAAAACAGAAAAAAAAAATATTATTATAAATCTTTAGAGTTTAGGTACCTGAGTTGAAAAGCTAGACCATCAAATACCTGATTATAATATAACTGTTTTCTATTCCAGATAAAATATATAAAGAAAAGAAAAAAAAAAAAAAAAACGATGATGAATTGTATTGGCTAATTGAATTATCACTGCTCTCACTTAAGCATGAATAATTAATAAAAATAATGTTATATAATATAGAATAATAATATATTATAGATATTATATATATTAATATTAAATATATAACTTATAGCTATAACTATATATATATAATAGTTAATCCGTACTCTTGAAATGAGTGTTAAATATATATCATTTAGATAATATATATAAAATCTAAAATAGATCCCCTAGTTCTATATATATGAAAATTGTAAGTCCGACTGAACGTTTACCTCTTTAATAAACGTGTGGTTGCTTGTGTTTTATTTTTTTTTTTTTTAAACAGACGGGTAATATTGTTGTAAAAAATAAAATAAAATAAAAAATAAACCCGTAGTATGAAGATGAAAAGAAACTTCTACTGGAAGAAGAAAAAAAAAACTGAAAATGAAGATGCTAAAAAAATGGATTTGTTAGTGCGTATCTTCTACGAAGTAACGACGAAAGGAAAGGCGAAGGATGTTCTAAAACGCCTAATAATAATAATAATAATAATGATGATGATGTAATGATAATAATAATAATAATAATAATAAAAATAATTATTATTATTCTACTCGTTCTATCTCTACATAGAAGCTTCTGCTGAGGCTCATACGGCTAGTATCACAAAGAAGAGTTCATTGTATCCCCCCTACTGGTGTGACCCCCTCTCTGGGGGTTATCACAATGGCTATTGCTGCCCCCATTCGGGGGCTGTCGTGGTGCTTGTGAATACAGGCTGGTTGTCTGAAGGGGGGGTGGAGTGGACCGAGATGATGATCCCTGTGGATTGTTGAGTAAGTGATGGGCCTGCATGGGTAGAAGGTACGGCTGGGTTTTGACTCCTGGGTGATATGAGTTGATGTGGGTCCACAGGGAGTACTTGTTGCGGAATAATTTGTGGCAGTGGGGACACTTGGCCTCCTCCTGAGCAGAGTGACGAATCTTCAGATGTTTCTTCAGATTGGCCCTGTTGCTGATGAGTTTGTGACAGACTGGACAGGGACGGGCCTCGTAAGGGTTGTCCTCTGAAAAATAAAATAAAAAAAAAACTATATAATATCTTCTACAAAACTACAGCCTAAGAAGAAAGAAAAAATGTACAATAATAAATCTACCAACTGCCACTACAAAAGAACAGAAATTTGTAAAAGAATATAAAAGCACTACATTAGCTGCATATATATATATTTATGGATCTGTAAATACATTGACAAAATAATTACTTTCTCTTATAGTTAGATCATATAGATCTTATTAATATTGAGTTTTATTTTTAGATCTTACAGATCTTATTGATATTGAGCTTTTATTTTTAGATTTTATAGATCTTATTGATACTGAGTTTTTGTATTCAGATCTTCCAGATCTTATTGATGCTAAGTTTTTATTTTTAGATCTCATAGATCTTATTGAAATCAAATTTTTATTTTTAGATCTTATAGGTCTTATTGATATTAAGTTTATATTTTAGATCTTATGATCTTATTGATATAGAGTTTTTATTTTTAGATCTTATAGATCTTACTGATATTGGGTTTTTATTTTTAGATCATAGAAATTGAGTTTTCGATTTCAGACCTTATAGATCTTATTGATGTTGAGTTTTATTTTTTAGATCTTATAAATTTTATTGATAAGTGTACGCATTGGCAAATTACAATGAGTCACAAATATCTTTTAACTGCTTGAAAACGTAAACTTAAGTTAACTTAAGTTTATGTTGAGAGGGAGAGAGGTTTATTGCTGAAATATGCAAAAGGTTAGGTTTCACTGAACACAAACTTTTATACCATATGAAATAACATTTTTAGATCGTGTGTAAAAAGAGATATTTTTCCTCTCAACTTATCACACAAAATTAAATCTAGCGTCTACAGAATATTGAAAAAAGTAGACTCAATGATGATTCAGAATGTAACAAATACTTCAAATCTCTCAAGGAGCAACAACAGCTTAACCCGTGTTTTATTGGTAACATAGTAATAACGAAGGAGATCATTTTTCTAAACTTGCATCGAATATGATCGACAAGTACCACAATGAGAAATTGATGAACTTCCAAAATGGAAGATGAATGCACAGTCCTCTTATGTTGATGTTTCACAATTAGTAGGATCACATATTTCTTGTTCATCAGTAAGAATTGCAAGCAAGCTTATTTTCAGTGGAGCTAGTCTACCTAGTCTATCTTACGAAGAAAGACGTTACAGACTAGTAGCTGAGAAAGCTGACAAAATCACTTAATTTTAACATTCCAACAATAGAGTCTTCAAGGTGTGGTTCATGGTAAAAATGCGAAAAACATTAATCAACCTGTTTTTCATATACGGCAAAGGTTTGGGAAAGAAGTTGATGGGATGCATGTAATAAAGAATGGCATCTGTAAACATAAGAAAAAAAGTGGAACAGATCCACCTTTTTTTTTTGTTTATGGCTGAACTCTTGCAACACGTTCAAATAATATATCAAGACTGACAATGAATTAAAATTGCATATGAACTGTTCAAATACATAAAACATTTGAATTCGAATAGAAAATAAATAATCGGTCGATTACTAATTGTTATATATATATATATATTATATATATATTATATATTAAAATACTATATAAGTATATATATTATATATACTTATGATATATAGTATATATTATAATATTATATATTAATATATTATATATATATATTACATATATATATATATATATAAGTGGTGGATCAAAAATTCAAATGGGAACTTCTGGGTACTGCAGTTTCCAAGAAAACCTTTTCACCCCAAGGGGCTCCATACTTATCTATACTAATATATATAAATTTTATACTATATACATATATCAATAATATATATATATAATAAATATTATATATATATATATATATATATATATATATATATATATAAGCCAGGCTCTTATAATACTACCAAAGGTAATAACATTTATTAAAAAATAAACTTAATATAACAAAATAAAACAACAAAAATTATCCCTGTTTTAATATCAATTAATAATAAAAATAATAATCAACATCACTAATTCATCATTCATAAAATAAGGATCAATACATGGACAAACTAATCAATAATAATAAATAAGCTATCAGAATAGATTTTCCACTTAGAGTCTATACACTGTCGTGCAATTTCCACATGTATACTTTAAAGTTGTGAGACGTGTCAAATGATTGCAAAGGTGTACGACCACCACATCAATATCTTTTTTAGCTCTTAGATCAAAATAGATATAAATGTAATCGGTATTTTTAATTTTTACACGTAATATCCACCGAAACGTAAAACGTATCTCGCGAAATAATTTTTTTCAAAATGGATGCATCGACCTGCACCACGCTCGAAATCTTCTAGCCGTTTCATTATGACTCAGTCAGTTAAATAATCACACTGTTTCCATATCCGTTTTTATATTATTAATATTACTATATATCTACTTATTATTATTATTATAATGATGATGATAAATAATTAATGATAATGAAAGTACTAACTTTCAATGATATAACAATTTGATTATATATATTATATTATATTATATATAATATCAATTTATTATTAACTTATATATAATCATTTACTATATATACTATATATAAAATTATATATAAGATAATTACAAAAAGGAGCTAACTATATACCTAATATTATTCAATATAATATATATATAAATCTTCATAATATAATAATATATATATATATATATATATATAGTTTGTTTGTCTGTGTGTGTGTGTGTGAGTGAAAGATTGTAAGTGAACTATGCAGAGGTATACAAATAATAACTATAAATAATTTTTTTTAATACTAATAAACTATTAAGTTTTTGTTGTTTTACAAGCGGCCTGAGAGCTAAATCCTCCGACCCTCTAGTGATTATCGATGGGGGGTGGGTGAGTGGCAGTTGAATGGTTGACGTAAAATATCTTTCAACGACACAAACATAAAAATGAAGTGAGATAATAATAATAAAAAATGTCAAATAAACAAAAATCATTTAATCAAGTTTAACAAACTAAAAAGATCAATTTATTATTCTCATAATAAAAAGTTTATGACTAAATCTTTCCTTTCGATCTATCAAACCCTCCTCCCATTATTTCAATATCTGGCCACACATATAAACTAGGTCCATCTGCCCATTAGTAAATCTCCAGGTCACCTAAATCCACTCACGCATCCCCTCACATCGAAACCCAAACAACACAATCATAATAATCCTATATACCCTCCTCCAACCATCAAAGAATAAAAATCATGTTTTAGAACATCATATCATAACAGAGATATATCTTTCTCTATCAACTATTGCTAAATAAAAATGGCACATTATAATAATCGGAATAACAACGTAATAATAATAATAATAATAATAATAATAATAATAATTAATAATAATAATAAAATAATATAATAATAATAATAACGGTGATGATGATGAATAATAATAATAAATAATCAATAATTTAATGAGATAATAATAATAATAATAAATAATAATTACTATATAATGACGTCAATAATAATAATAAATAACATCACTATATTACAGATAAATGAAATAAAAAATTCAATACAGAGAAATTATGAATTTAGAGAGCTGATAATAATCAATAATAATAATACACCATAATAATTATACAATAATACACATCAGGTATAACTATGAAAATAATAAATAACTATAATGAGTGGTAATAATATAATTAATTAGTAATAACGTTGACAATAATCCACATATTACATATATAAATCAACTAACATAAGTACACATATTTGTAACGTCGCCTGTGAAACACCAAATTTTTCTCCAAATTATATTCCCCATTTCTAAAGATAGCCAATTACGACAAATCATTATTATGACAACAAAATTTCTTCATGTAGTGTGAAATATTTTAAGAAATTATTGTTACCTATATACTATTTGAAGTCACGCGAATAATAAAATTTGTCATGCAAGATCTTCGCGTTTTGTTTACTTATGTAATATAATAATCTACGTTTCATATAAGTCATAATATTAATCTCATCATATTAATACGTAATATTATTATATATAGACTAATATACCTAACTCTACATATATACATATAATACCGTAATATAGTTATATAACTATCCTATAAAAACGCTACAATAAATAATACCTTAGTAACAAAAAAAAGGTAATAAAAAATAAAACAAAAACTCAGGTTTCAAATAATAATAATAATTAGATAATAATAATAATAATAATAATAATAATAATAAAATAATAATAATAATAATAATAATAATAATCTCAGGTGTCGTACGTGGACTGACAGTAAAAAAAGGGTCTCATTTTTGCCAGCGTTCTTTTCCTAAAAAGTTGATTTCTTCTTAGAGGTTAAACGCCATGGAAACATTCCACGCCGCAAAAACTGGCAATTAACGGGCTGTCGGAGGGCCATTTTTTCGTGTCCTTGGATACCTGCAAAAAATAACCGTGTCGGACAGATTCCAGCGAACCAATCTGAAAACAGCCTGGAAAGAGAAAAAAAATTCTTTCCTTTCAGCAAATTCTACTTGTGCGAGGGAGAAAGAGAAGAGAGAGAGAGATGAGGAGACCGTGAGGAGGAGAGCGTAGATGAAGTCCACGAAAAGCGATTGAGAAGACGAGGAGAGATGAGATGAGATGAGAGAGAGAGAGGAGGAATAGGAGTAGAGGAGAGAGAGATGAGAGAGAAGAGAAAGAAGAATTTTCAGGAAGAGGAGAGAGAGAGAACCGAAAGAAAGAAAGGAGAGAGAGAAGAGATGTCCTGGGGAAAGACAACCAAGAATACAGGTACGAGAACGAGACAGAGAGATGATGAGAGAAGAGAGAAGAGAAATGGAGAGAGAGAGATGAAGGACAGAAATCGTAGAGAAGAGAGAGAGAGAAGAGAGGAGATGAGATATCCAAGAGAACGAGAGATAGACGAAAGCCACCTAAAATAGATAATAGAGAACCGCAAAAAAGAAAGGAGAAGAGGAGAAACCGAAAAAAAAAATAAGAATAAGGGAAAGAATATATAGAGAGAACAGAGAGAGAGAGGAGGACGAGATCTTGAGAGGGAGATAGAAGAGATAGATGATGAGGAGATGAATGAGAGAGAGGAAGAAGAGATGAGAGAGACCTCGATAGCTAGAACACGTCAAGATCGAAGGATCAGATCGAATGGATAGACAGCAATGAGCCCGAGATAGACCAGGTGAGAGAAGATTCGAAGCGACAGAGATGGAACAAAAGAAGAAGCGCCGAGGATGAGAGCAGAGAAAAGAAAAAAGGAAAAAGAAACGACACACGAACGAAAAGTTAAATTATATTAAAAGAAAGTAAAAAGAAGAAAGAAACAAGGAAAAGAAGAAAGAAAAAGACGAAGAGAGAGAGAGATGAGCAATGAGGGTAGTTATTTGAAGGAAAGAGAGAAGAAACGAGAGAAGGAGAGAGAGAGATGAAGAGAGAGAAGACTGAAAGAAGGTAGCCGTTTCTTATGATGTATCCTCGATACAAAGAAAAAAAAATTCATCACGACGCTCCTGTACTTCATAACGAATTCGCTACTGATACTTTAACTGTTTCGTCTCTAAAATAAAAACACACTGTAAAACTAAGTAGGATTATCCCGCGACGGACAAAGCGTAAAGGAGGAAGAATGAACAAAAGGAAAGTGGGAAAGTCCATACAAGTAGGAAAGATAAGAAAAGGGGATAACAGAAGACAAAGAAAGCAAAAGAAAGAAAGATGAAGAGAAGAATGAAGATAAGAAAGAAAGTAAAGAAAGAAAAGAAAGAGAGAAAGAATTAGTACAAGATATACACGGAAGAAAGAAAAGAAAGAGAGAGAGAGAGAGAGAGAACGGAGACGAGCAACCGCACGAGAAAGTTGAGCGGAGACGAGAGACGACACCAGGAGATCGACTTGAGCCTGGAAAGAAAACTGAGAAGAGAGAAAAACGAAGAGAGAGTGACACGAAGTAATGAGTCAGAAGAGAGAAAACGAGACTTGAAGAACGAAAAAAAGAAAAGGAGAGGAAGAAAGAGAAGAAGAAGATGAGAGAGAGAGAGAGATCAAGCAGAATGAGAGAGAGAGAGAGAGGATGAGAGAGAGAACGAGAGAGAGAGAGAGAGAGAGAGAGAGAGAGAGAGAGAGAGAGAGAGAGAGAGAGAGAGAGAGAGAGAGAGAGAGAGAGAGAGAGAGAGAGAGAAAAAGAGACAAAAGGAGTGGAAGAATGAGAAAGTTGGAGGATGAGGAGGAGAGAGGAAGAGGGAGGGAAGCAGATAATAAACAGCGTGAAAAATATTAATGAGAAGAAAGTTGGATTATTTATTAACAACGAATATTGTTAGATAAATAAAGAGTCCAAGTGAACGTTGGGAAATTAAAATTTTTAATTCGTGAAAATTTTGTTTAAATTTAATTCTTCATCATAAATAAACTACGAACGATTACTACAACAACAGAGATTTAAAAGAAAAAAAAATCACAATAATAAATGGCTACCAAATATCATCAAATTCTTTAAATCAAACATTTATTTGACATTGATATGAATAAATATAAAAAAAATTTGTTGCATGTGACACATAGATTATTAATTAATAAATATATGCAGTCCGATGTATTCTATACAATTATATATATATATATATATAATATATATATATATATATAGTTAGTAATATATAATATATATAGTATATAATATATATATATATAATGATAATAAGATATATATATATTATATATAATATATATATATATATATTTTATTGATTATTACCATTGTTATTATGATTATTATTATTATTATTATTATTATTATTATTATTATTATTATTATTATTATTATTATTATTATTATTACTACTATTATTATTATTATTATAAACAAACATTTTCATATAGCTAGTAATAAGTGAAATGTTCTTCTGTTCTTTTAAAATACGATATAAAAATAAAGTACAATATAAAACCAAGAAATTTTAATATACATATTTTAAAGAAAGAAAGAAGAGAAGGGGAGTGCCATCCTGTGGCACACTAACTTATTTTCATATTTATAAAATTAGAGATTTCAATGGTGCTGAAGGAAGGTTCCAAAAATAGAAAAAAGATAAAAGAAAAAAAAAAGGGAATTTTTAATATCTGACCCAATCTTTAACTTAAAATAGAGAAAAGCTCTCCAAAAATTTTCTTCAAATGAGAAACAAAATTAAATTAAAATAATAATAAAACTCATAAACCTTATTCAACTATTCACTAGTGAGGCGTTTAAAGCGCTATCTTAACGCCGATTTTTAAAACGTTCGTATAAAAGGAACCTGACACAACATATGAACTGTAAAATAGAAAGACTTATAACCCACACACCAGAAAAATATAAAAATACGTCTTATAAAATCTATAGATAAGGTTCATTGTTAAATGTTTCTTGTGTTCCTGCTCTAAAATTCATCTATTACACGTAATCACAATAATAATAATAATAATAATAATAATAATAATAATAATAATAATAATAATAATAATAATAATAATAATAAATTATTTAATAACTAAAAATAGTATTTCTAATTAAGCTCAGCACTACCAATTTATTTATATGGAAGTGAAAACCATGCAAAAAAAAGCACTACTAAATAAATATATATATATATATATATATATATATATATATATACATATTATATATATATATATATATATTATATATATATATATATAATATATAATATATATATATATATATATATATATATATATATATCATAATATATATTATATATATCAATTATATAGTATATATATAATATACAGTATATATATATATACTATATATATAACTATATATTATACTTATATATATATATATATATAGTATTATACATAATATATATGTTATACGCTATTACTGATACAAATTTTTTTTTTTCGAAATAATTCAAAAAAAAAACTTTTTTGTTTTCTAAAATTTTTAAATACTACTATTACTACAACTGTAATAATAATATAATAAATAAATAATAATACATAATAATAATAATAAAATAAATAATGATAATGGAAGTATTCCAGACTTTTCTGAAATGGGTCTACTATAATAATAATAATAATAATTAAATAATAATTATTATTGTCCAAATAAATTTGGTCTATATTGTTTTTCATTATACATAATATTGCCTGCTGCTCCCAAACTTCTCTGAAAATGTTTTCCTCCGAATCAAGTGGAAGTTTTTAATATGATATATATATAACTTAACATATACTATATATTACGTATATATATATATACTAGTATATAAATAATATATTATATATATATACTATAGTATCAATAATATATAATAATATATTATTATTACTAATATATATATATATATATTAACAATCCAAGAATCACGGTATAAAACTTTTTATGATTACAACATAAAATAGCTATTAAAAATAAAAATAATAAATACTATTCATATTTTTAACTATCGAAAGTTGATATAACTTTTTATACATAAAATAATGAGGCGAAACCCCCTCCCCCCTCCTCTCAAAGACCTATACACAGCTATAATGTAAATACTATTTGAAATTATTAGAACTCTTTCGTTAAATAATTAATTGATAACAAGAGCTATCCTTTTATTTTACCCCAGCATAGTTTGTGTGTGTAGGTTTGTATGGATACGCGTTGTGTATCTGTAGGTTTGTAAGGATTAGAGCTGTGTGTGTGTGTGTGTGTGTGTGTGTGTGTGTGAGTGTAAAAATAATATTTCTGCAGTTGGAAAAAAATTATCAGAAAGCAACAAATTTATATACTACTACTAATAATAAAGATTATGATAATAATAATAATAACAATAATAAAAATAATACTAATCTAATAATTCTTAAAACTGAATACTAAAAACTAAAAGATATAAAAAACAAAAGTAAAATGAAAATTTACATAAAAATTAAGAAATAAATAGGTAAAAAAAAAGGGATTAATAAAAAAAATCGATTTTTTTGAATATATTTTTATTAAAAAAGAAAAAAATCATTAAATAAATACACAAAAATGTAAAAGGTATAAATACACTATTGATAATAACTTCATGCAATGCTACAGTATAATAAATACAATATATATATATATAATATTAATTTAATACTGATATATATATATATATATATTATATATATATATATATATAGGCTTGGTATCGATATATATATATATATATATAATATATAGATATATATATATATATTCTTTGGAATTTATGAAGATAATGTAGAATTTTTATACAGAAGAAATTGAGACCAAATTCATAAATTAAAAATAAAACTTTCATGATATATATATAATAATACTATAATATATATAATATATATATATTATATATATATAATATATATATACTAATATATAATATATATATATATATATTATTATATATATATATATATTATATCATATTAAAAACCCTGTTACTAGAAATGATTAAGATGATCACCTCAAGAACTAGGGATGCACTAGGAAGGGTGGAGTGAGAAGGAAACATCAATTTTCTATTAGGAATAACATATTTAAAATCTACAGAAAGGTTTCTGAGCAGAATGAGAAAAAGAATTGTACTGTCAAGGTCAAGGATAAGTGGTCGAGAGATTTTGAAATAAAAGAAGTCTATTGTCAAGGCTAAGTAGTCGAGATGTTATGAAAGAAAAAGTCTACTATCAAGGCTAAGTAGAAGAGATGTTTTTAAGATATAAATTTAATATCACTCATTTGAATTGTAAGTGAGCCTTCCGCTACTACTAATATCACATCAGTGATAAGAATAAGCCATACATCTCAATCCCTGCTAAATTATTAAGACTTTTATAAGATTTAGCAAAATGTGGAAACGAGATATCCACATTTCTTGCTAATATCAGTGAATGTTCGAAATCTTATCTGATACACCACTCCTGACTTCAAAATAAAAGCACAAAAATTGACATCTGAATATTATCAATTATAACTAGTTACCAAATGACAAGAATCTTAAAAAAAAGGCTACTGAATCAAAGTAAAACTGAGTTGTACCAAAAATTAATTTAAAAAAAAAAGTATTTATTTAAATAATTTTTAATTTTACGCTTATTTTCATCAATCTTCACAGAATTGACTGAAAATGTGGTATTAATCTTAAAATTTTGGCTTAAAAAAAATTGGAAAAAGAAATTTCATAAAAAAATTAAAGGTATTTCCCAGCATTTATCAATAAATTTCTATATCTACCTATATCTTGTATCGGAAGACAATTAAAAAAAAAGTAAAGACCCACCCACCTTTACAGAAAGACCTAGTTGTTAAGTAACTTTCTCCTCCTACAAATGTTAAAAAACAGGTTCTAAGGGAATAATATTTTCTATAGAATTTAGTTAAAAAAATATAAAAGAATTAGTAATATAACATTTTTAAAAATAAAAAGAATCAACAGATGATCTTATATCAGAGAATGCTAGTGAGGAACTTAATGTAAAGTATTAAAAAAATTTTTTTCATAAAAAAAAAATCGCACAAAATAAAAATATTGTTCAGAGTAGTTCCTTTAATCATTTAAAAATATTGCAACGAGGTTTAATACAAAAATAAAAATATTGGATAGCTGTACCACAAGGGGATGTGAATTTATATTTGATCTCCCAATCGAAATCAAAGATAAATAAACAAAATTAATTTTTAAAAATGTAATGGGTCCCTCCATTTCAAAAAGGGTAATAAAAATGTAGTATGACTTCCATTTCAAATGGTAATAAAAATGTAGAAAGTCATTCCATTTCAGAAAAGCAGTAAAAATATACTGTGTCCTTCCATATGAAACTTATGATAATAAAAATGTGGTGCGTTCCTCCATTTTAAAGGGTTATGAAAAAAAGTTATGTCCCTTTATTTCGAAGGTTAATAAAAATGCAGTAAAAGGCAATATAAATGTAGTGTGAAATATTAGTGAGTCCCTCATTTCTAAGATTAATAAAAATGTAGTATTTTTCTCCATTTCAAAGGGGAAAAAATATATCTTTGAGCCCTCCATTTTAAAGTCTAATCTTCTCCCCCCCCCCTTCCTTCGGATCCTCCCATCACCGGATATTTGTTAGGGTAGAGCCGTGGTACAAAGTATATACAAGTCTATTACTGATAAAATGAACCATTTAATTTCGTCCAAGCGCGAGATCGTTAATTACGAGATTAATATTTCACTCACTTTCTTTATAAGATTCACGTACCGAAAAGTGTAAATTAACAGGTAAAATAATAATAAATATTGAAATACTGGCCGATTGTATAATTATATATAATAATATATTATATAATATATATTATATATATATATATAAATAATACTATATATTAATGATATGAAATATTGGTATATAATAAAAACTATATATATATATCATCAGGAGGATATATATATATAATATTATAAATTATATATATAATATAGATATATATATATATATATATATATTTTTTAAAAATGCAGAATGGAATTTTATAAAAATTATCATAATTATTTTATTTTTATTATTTTAATGTTATTCAATTATTTTATTTTAAATTAATTATTTTTATTATTCATTATTATTATTATTATTATTATTATTATTATTATTATTATTATTAAGGAAATTACTTGTTACCTAATTTACGCGAAAATAAGATTTTACTAAAATACACATACTTCAAAAAAGTATCATTAAAACAAAACTGACAACGAATAAGTCGCCGTCAAACTATAAAGAAAAGTTTTCATAAGTTCATCAATCCTATTGGTGGGTTTATGTAGCGTGGTGTGTCTCCCCTCCTCGATAATGGGTCAATACCCTGAAAGTTTGGACTTCTTAATAATAATAATAATAATAATTAATAATAATAATAATAATAATAATAATAATAATAAATATATATTAAATAATAATAAATAATAATAATAATATAATTATAATATAATGTAATAAATAATGAATAATAATATAAAGAGATAGTATATTATTAGTGCACTTTTGAAAAACATTCATAGAACCAACGGAGTGAATCCAACGAGAAAGATATCTTCTCTGTAGGAGCGATATCTATGTACGAAAGCTTGTAATTTATAAGCACTTCCGCATTCATATTATGAGGATAAAACTGTGTATTTCATTTAGGAAAATCCGCAAAAAATATCAATTTATTATTAACCTTACCTACATCAATAACTCCTAATTGCAATGAAAAAAAAAAAAAAACTAATAACAGCAGTTTGAAAACTGTTCATGAGACTAGAAATTTGAAAGCAGTCATATGGAACGTAATTTTTAGTTTGAAATTTCCATAAATGTAATTTAAGTATTATAAGTTCAAAAATTCTTACTGATAAAGTTGGTCATAAAAATACTTAAAACAGGCAGAAGGAAGGTTAAAAGAAAATATGAAGAGCAAACAGAATATTTTTAACAAAAGGTAATTACTATCATATTCAAGCAAATAATTATTTACTGCAAGTAAGTATTAACAAATTATTTAAATAGATAGAGTTAGGCCAGGGGTGGCCAACCCTTGGCGCATGCGCCAAACGTGGCTCATTGGATGATTATAAGTGGCGCATTGCTACGGGTTAAACTTTTTGGAAAAGTTAATTTGATAAATTTCAACATCGTTAAATTTTTATTTTTTTTAAATAATTGCATTAAATTAATTATTCTTTACAGCTACAGAACTGGCTAATTCGCACGAGGAATAGTAAAGATATGTACCAGAAGTATCGATAGGTTTAACATTTTATGAATGTAGAGAGCGGTCGACTCGTTTCATTTCTTATATAATTTCCACCGACAAACTCAAATATCTTGTAAACTCATGATATTGTCTAAGAATAGCAGTGAATTCACAATAGTCACAAACTGCCATATTCAATGAAATTTTTTTTTGTGAGTATAATCAATGTAGTATAAGGTAATGTGTTCTCTCATTGTTTCTTAAATTATATGATTACTTTAGTTGTTACATAAGTACGGTCATATTAGAAATAGTGCCGCGCATTTTTATTAAACCCAAAGAATATCTTAAAATTATACATTAATAGAGAAATCATAAAATTAAAAGAGTTTAAAGTGTTAAAAATATTAAGTTTTTGTAACTTTATAGTTTAATTAAAGATAATTATTAATTACTTATATAAATATTATCAATCAAATATTATAGAATATAGAATTATAGAATTGAGATTATATTATATAAGAGCAAAAGAATATTTTTAACAAAAGGTAATTACAATCATATTCAAGCAAATAATTATATACTGGAAGTAAGTATTAACAAATTATTTAGAGAGATAAATAGATAGAGCTAGGCAGTTATAAAATGTCCAACTAATAAATCAAAAGAGTAATTAAAAACACAAGATCCACTAAACCTAAAAATTACCATTCCTATATAAGGAGAACCTATGAACTACCATACCTATAAATATTCATAAACCTTCATTTGTATAAACCATTTTGTAGCCAAGGTTTATGGAAATATACGTATATATTTCAATGCTATCACAATTTAAAATTGGACACTTTAAGAGTAAGTTCAGAAATGCAGAACCCAACATGATCTCTGGATTAGAGGTGCGAGAGGCAATTTGAAGGAGAACTAACTCACTATTAAGTATCCCTTGAGGAATAAGGAAGAAAAAATATATCAAGGCACGAGTTATGCTTATTAGAAATAGAACAAATGCTGCAAATGTTTGCAAATAATGAATTAATAGTTGTTACGTCCACTGGAGAATATATATATATATATATATATATATATATATATATATATAAAATATATATATATATATATATATATATATATATATATATATATATATATATATATATATATATATAGAAAAAAGAAAAAATAAAAAATAAATAAAAAACGTAACATTAACATAAATACTACTCACAAAATTCGTTCAAAATAAAGCGTTCAGAAAAAATGTATAAATTACAGCAGGACGCGTTGTATATATATAATACTATATATATAAAATATATAATATATATAATATATATTAATTATATATATATATATAAATATATAAATCTTATATACATATATATATATATAAATAAATAAGGGATTCTATTAAGAAATCCATAAAATATAATTTCTTATTTCTTTAATTTTTTTTAAGTTCTTTAAAATTATTTACCTATATATATTTTTGGTCCACTAAAAGAGGAGAATATAAAGGATAAAACTATTAAACGATATACATTCTCGTTGTATCACAGAAACTGGTTGGATCGATGTGTGGCATGGAAGGCCTTAAACTTTCACACCTTTAGTATATTGTTTACATCTCATATCATTCTCAAAAGACGACACCGCGCTTCGATAATTAACTATAATTAAATGAATGATTATTGAAATTAAGTAAATAATATAATTAATTAAATACATGAAATTAAATCCTTTTTATTTTCAATATAAAAGTCTTCTCCTTTCTTTTAATAACAGCCGTATAATATGACTGCTGACAATTTTAAATGATTAAGTGGCTTTCACTTAATAGCGGAGTATCATGGTCCATTTATCAAATAGCACATTAATAATTAATAATAATGCCAAATAATAGAATAATTAATAATTAATATTGTGAAATAATATAAATAATAATAATAACTAAGAGTAAAAGCGTCGAGTCTTTGTGTCTTTTAAACTATTTACAAGCACATCTCAATTGAGGACAAACGTAGTATATAAAAAATACAACTCAATTAGAGAAAATAAGGTTCCAATAAATTTCAAAAAAACAAAAAAAAAAAAAAAAAACAACAAAAGAAAAAAAAAAGAATATAATAAAAACGCGTCGCGATGCTTTTATTCATGTCGGAATGAATGGAGAGCCTTGTCACTCGAACTATAGACCCTTTAACAAACATTTTTCTTATAAATAGACAAAATTCAGAAGTCACGAATCTCTTCAATTGAAAACAGGAACATCCTGATCTTTCTAAGGAAGGTTTCTACTACATGACTATATCCGATGGTATCTCTTCACCTCGCCTTATAAAAAATTATAAATGTTCTGTAGTATGTTGATATCTCGGAACGTTGAATAATAAAACTAATAAAGGTAAAATAAGCGCCAAGATGTTATAAATAACATATTACTATTAATGCTGTGCTCACCAATAATAATAAATAATAATAATAATAACTACGTTAACGACCTAACGATCACAGCATGAAATATATTATTCTTATTATATACTCTATTAAATAATATATAACATATATATATACTATTATACTATTACTTGATATTAATATAGTAATATATATATAATACCTATATATATATATATATATAATATATATAGATATATATATAGACTATAGTATATATTCTTTATATTACATATAATATTATATATTTTAAAATATTATGTTCTGTAGGATTAGGTTACGTTTTGTTGGTAATTTTCCCAATTATCTATTATAATTTTTATGTTATATATGAATTATTATTAGTAGTATTATTTAATTTTCACTCTATCGTGAAATTGTTTAGCATGTACCGAGCAAAACAACTCAGTCCATTAAGAAGCATAAGAAGCAACACACTCACAAGAAAATGGTCACAAATACTACATTATATATCTATATATATATATGTACATCCTTAATGTACTCACCTATATTTATTTATTATGTAGTAATATTAGATATTACTAGTATATGATACTAATAAAATCATTATATTCATATTATATATTATAATATATATACTATATTATTACTAGATTAGTATACATGACTTGTATTGGGAATATGGACTTATAAAGACACTGATAATAATTACTAATAACAATTTAATAAAAATAAAATAATATTAATAATGAATCATAAAATAATATATAATAATAATTATATTACAGGTCTTAATAATAGATAATATTAATCATTTATGCACACAATAATTAATTAAATAATTAATACAATAATATAATAATAAGATAATTTCGAGATAAACTAATATTTAAAAATATTAGCACTTCATCTTCTAACAATCGACCCAAAATGATAGAACTCTTGA
>JABUQX010030449.1:0-12500 GCA_015478945.1 Trachelipus rathkii
CAAAAGATTAAGCTTTGGCTTAAAGAACGGTCCAGCAGCGTTTCAGCGAGAAATGCAAAGGATAATGACGGGATTTAGTAAAGATAAGGTGGTGGTGTACTTGGATGATGTGTTATTAATGTCAAAAAGTTTCGAGGAGCACTTGCTGCTGATAGACAAAGTACTGCAACGGTTTTGTGAGGCCAACGTAAAGATCAAAGTTGGGAAATGTAGTTGGGTGCAAAAAGAGGTAAAGTTTCTTGGACACATAATCAGTAGAACGGGGATCAGGAAGCTTCCGGAGTTTGTAGAACAGGTTGATAAACTGGAGAGGCCAAACACTGTTGGAGAGTTAAGAAGGTATCTGGGCATGATAAACTTTCAGAGGAAATTTATAAAGAACTGTTCGGAGGTGGCAGCACCCCTTAATGCACTAACGGGAGGCAGACGAAAAGATGTGATTGAGTGGACGGAGGAAAGAGTGAAGGCATTTACAGGATTAAAAGAGGGAATGAAGGAATCGGTAGAACTGGCGTTCCCTGACTTTTCGGAAGGAGCGAACAAGCTGGAATTGTTTGTGGATGCCAGTGGTTCTGGTATGGGAGCTGGTCTTTGCCAAAAACAAGGTGATGAAAGGAGGGTTATAGCCTTTAATTCACACTCTTTCAATGCGTGTGAGAGGAATGCGTCAACCATTGAACGGGAGTCCCTGGCGATAAGGTGGGGTATTAAAAAGTTTCAGGCCATCTTCTGCTGGCAAGGGAGTTTACTTTGTTTACGGACCATCGGCCATTAGTTTACCTGCACAAGATGAAGTTAGTTGACAGTAAGCTAGCACGAGTGTTGGACGACTTGAGTGAATACAGTTTTGAGATACAATACTACCCGGGGAAAGAGAACATCTTCGCAGATGCATGGTCCAGGTGTAACAGGAGGGATGATCAGGGTGAAGCACCGGTAGATCTGGATGTTTTGCCAAAAGGGTTAATCATAGTAAAGGAGGTCCCCGGTGGAGCAGACGCACTGTTTGTCAGCTTGCAAGTCGTTTTGGAGAATGCTCAGGTTAGGAACCTGGAAAGGGATCACAAGGCTTTAAGAGACAACTTAGCAACCACTTTAAGAGACAATCAGAAATTATATGGGATAGACAGACAACAGAAGATGCTGAAGTATTTAAAGGCATTACGGTTACCAGGTAGAGAACCAATACCGGAGGTATTGCTGGTGGCAAGTGACTTGTTTAGGGTAATAGTCTGGTTGCACCATGGTACGTGCTGTTCTGTAAAGTATATTGGACCCAGGGTGAGAGAGGAAAACGACTTGAAAAACGTTCACATACAGGTGAGGGGTGGAACGCACTTTAACCCTTTGAGGGATGATGGTACGTTCAACAGGTGTACGGAAAACGCTATGGTGGACGAGCGTCCAACCCAGGAGGAATCACAGCAGGAAGAGGAGGAGTCAGAGGAGTCAGAGATCGACCGTACAAATGAAGAACTAGGAATTAACTTAATGATGAAGGAAAGAAAGCATGAGTCCCGGTTAAGTTGCAATCATATATTGAGAGGAGTAACTTGGCAAGAAGTTTGTATTGGTGAAGTGCGCAAGTGCGCATTTTTAGACACGGGAGCTGTAATTAGCCTGATCCAGAAGAGTGTGGTTGACGATTTAAACAATTTTGGACATATCTTAAGGAGTTGGGAAGTAGATTTGGTACTAAACGGAGTGGCTCAGGACATTGTGAAATGTAATCAGGCTGTGGAAGTGGAAATTAGCACTCGCTACAGAAGGGTGTTGTTTCCATTGGTGGTGATACCGGACGGGTTTATTCCAGCATGTATGTTGTTAGGAATGAATTACCTGGTGGAGGTAGAAGCGGCATTGGACTTTGGTGAGGGAATAGTGTGTCATGGAGATGACGCAGATGATGTGAGCGATTCATTTCTTGCAACGGTGAACGCATATAATGTAACAATTCAAGGTGAAAAAGAGGGTAATGTACTGTCGGCACAGGACATTATTGATCTTCAGGAAAGGTCAGAGGTGGTAGGGAGGTTGAAGGAAAAGGTGCAGAAGAAACAGACACTAACAAAAAAAGATACCCTATTCAAGGAATTTTTTAGGTACCGGAATGACTTCTTGATAAACAGGTCAATCTTAGTAAAGAAGATGGGACCAGGACAGGCTAGTGCAGTTATTGGATTTAAACAGGTGGTGAGTGTATGTGTCATAACACACCGGAACATGGCACATATTGGAAGGGACAAATTGTTGGACCTGGTGTCCAGGCACGTATGGCATCCAAGGATTTCATCGGTGGTACAGGAGGTATGTCGGACGTGCCCAAAGTGTCAATTGTATAAGATTGACCACCAGGTGATATTTCCGCCCATCTGGAAAATAGAGGTCAAGAACCCCTTTGAGCTGGTGGCAGTAGATGTAATGGCGATGCCGAAAACAAGGAAAGGGAATGTGGCATGTCTGGTGGCAATAGATCATTGCAGTAAGTGGGCTATGGTGAAGCCCCTAAGGGATAAATCGGCAAAGAGTGTGGTTGACGCTTTCGAGTGCGAAATGTTACCGGCTTTTGTGAGGTTGCCTTACAAGGTACTGACGGATAACGGAGTAGAGTTTAGGAGTGGCAGGTTCGAGGAAATGTTGCGGAATTACGGTATTGGACACATCTACAGCAGTCCTTACAAGCCAGCAAGTAACGGGGCTGTGGAACGCGCCAATAGAACTTTTGCCGAGTTCTTAAGGAACATCATGGAAGAAGGTGCCGATTGGGATACTTCATTGACAAGGGCAGTGCTAGTTTACAATGGTACGAAGCATACGGAGTTGGGAATGTCTCCAGAGGAAAAACTAATGGTGGAAAGGCATGAAAAAGGAAGGGTGATACCAATCCCAAGGAGTCAACAGGAGAAATGGCGGGAAGGACACCCTAACTGGTTACCGTATGCGGTGGGTGTAAGGGTTAAAAGGAAGGTTGTCACGGTTGATAGGAGTTTAGACAAAAAGTTAGGCAAGAAATACGAAGGTCCATTTGTAATCACCAAGGTCATATCCGGAGGAATGTCGTATGACATACAAGGAAAAACAAAGGTAGCTAGGGTACATTACTCGCATTTAAAGGTGTGGGCGGATCCCCCGGAATACCTTAGACAGTATTTCCAGTGTGAGGAGGTGGAACCGGAGGAAAAGGAGTACCAAGGAGAAATAGAAAGGATGGAACAGGTACGTGAAGAAGGTATAGTCCATGTACCATGGGTTGGACAAGTAACACAGGAGGCACAAACACCGAAGAAACAAGGAGCAAAAATCAAGGAAGCATGGAGATTGTTAAAACAGATGGCATTACAGGGGGTAACTGGTAAAAGAAGCGTGTCGGTGCAGACAGAGGACCAGGTTGGAGAAAATAAGGGCACCCAAACGGAGAGTGTCAACATGATACTTTCACCGGTGGAGACAAGTGAACACCTTGATTGGTTCGACGAGGTAGGAGTAGATAATGACCAGGAGAGCGCATTTGACATTGAAGCATTTGAGAAATCAATAGGGTTCCCAAAAGACAGTTATACGTTCGGAGTAGGAGTCAGTGATGAGAATAAGGAGGAAACGGATTCAGATTTAGACGAGATAGTAGGTTCAATTGAAAACCTGGAGATGGTACCTACTGAGAACCAAGATACAGATTTTGAGATACACGAGGAAGATCAGGTGGAGGAAGTAGAAGAAGTCAATATCAAGGTGACTAGCCCCGAGGGTTCAGAATATAGGCCAAGATCGATTTATGAAGAGCTTATGGAAGTAGGTGAAGTCCCGGACGCTATGATGATTGGTACCAGTGCTAGACAACAGGAACGGAGGGCATCAGAACCAGAGGATCTGTACAGGGCACCGTTTACAAGGTCGAGAGGATCGGTACCGGAACAGCCAAATGTAATGAGGAGGGTTATAGAGTATGAGAAAAGGACCGAAGCACGAAGGAGAGCATCAACCGGAAGGATGGAGTAAGGTAGAAGGTTGGCGATGAATTTTTTTTTTCTTTTTAAGATTGTTGCACAATCTTGGAGGGGGAGTTATATGGCGGAGTGATATTGATATTGATATTGAATCTACCACCTAAATTGAGAGCGGCGTACGCAGACCTAGAAAAATGCTCATTTCTCGTTTATCAAGGATAGTGAAAGGTTATAGAAACTGGTGTGTGGAACCGGAATTATCTTAAGTGTCTTCAAAAAGAAAGTAAAAAGTCCAAGTGATTTTCGAGTAATTGGTTCGTGGAACTCACTGGATTTGAGTTTAGTGGAAGTAAAAGTTTAAGATCATCAATTCCCCAAAGCTGGGTAAGTTATCTTTTATTTTGGAAAGTTTAAACTAAAATTGGAAGATTTTGGCTATTTTGTTACTATATTTATGAAAACCGGTCAGAAAGTGAATAATGCGAATTAAAAGCAGGAACTAACGTTAAAATCAGGATTGAGGAGTTGAGAAGGAAAATGTAAAAAGACAGGCCGAGATATTTTTAAATTAGGTTATTGGAGACGGTTATAGGGTTGAGTTAAGGAATTGTGTTATTGAAGTGTTACGTTACTATTTCATGATTATTGGAGACGGTTATAGGGTTGAGTTAAGGTATTGTGTTATTGAAGTGTTACGTTACTATTTTAGGTTATTGGAGAAGGTTATAGGGTTGAGTTAAGGAATTGTGTTTTTGAAGTATTACGTTACTATTTTATGATTAAGTTACCACTGGTTTGTGCCAAGTCGTGTCCTATTTTGTAAATATTTATAGCTAGTTACTGGATTGCCGAGTTTGTGGAAGAATAGGAAGTAAAGTTACGATGGAATTGAGTTACGGAGTGGAGTCAAAGTACGAATGTAAGGTTAAAAGGTGTGAACAGAATAGTGTATGGGCAAGGCGTGAAAGTTTATTATTATTATTATTATTCTTATATATTATTATTATTTTTATTATTATTATTATTATTTATTATTATTATTATATTATTATTATATTATTATTATTATTATTTATTATTATTATTATTATTATTATTATTATTATTATTTTGCTTTTACCGGTATGTTGTGTGAATGAGGGATCCCAGCAGAAGTGTGTACATATTAGGTTAGGCTTTTAATTAATAACATTATTATTATTATTATTATTATTATTATTATTATTATTATTATTATTATTATTATTATTATTATTATTATTATTATTATTATTATTATTATTTTTACTGCTTACGTCTTTTAATTATTGGTATTATTATTAATTAATTATTATATTATTATTATTATTATTATTATATTATTATATTATTATTATCTATTATTTATAATTATTATTATTATTATTGTTATTATTATTATTATTATTATTTTTACTTGTTATAGTAGTACGGTGGTAGTATGTTATATTAGTAATACTTATTATTAGTTGTTTTATCAATATTATTATATTATTAATTATTATTATTATTATTATTTATTATTATTATATTATTTATATTATTATTATTATTTTTACTGTTACGTCTTTTAACGTTGTTTGTATTTATTATTTATTATTATTATTATTATTATTATTATTATTATATTATTATATTATATTATTCATTATTATATTATTATTATTATTATTATTTTATTATTATTTATATTATATTATTATTATTATATTATATTATTATATATTATTATTATTATTATTATTTATTATTATTTATTATTATTATTATTATTATTATGTATTATTATTATTTATTATATTATATTATCTGCACTTATGTCAATATATCTGATGGAGGGTTTTCTTTCAAGGGAACCAAACCGGGAACCAAATACTGGGATTTATTTAATTGAAGCCTGACCCCAACCCGGAAGGATTTATTTAATTGAAACCTGGCCCCAACCCGGACGGATTTATATTGGGGTTTGCTGAAACCTGGCCCCAACCCGGAGGGATTTATTTAACTGAAACCTGACCCCAACCCGGAAGGATTTATTTAACTGAAACCTGACCCCAACCCGGAAGGATTTATTTAACTGAAACCTGACCCCAACCCGGAAGGACATTTATTTAACTGAAACCTGACCCCAACCGGAAGCGATTTATTTGAATGAAACCTGACCCAACCCGGAAGGATTCTATATTGAAACCTGCCCCAACCCGGAAGGATTTATATTGGGTTTACCTGAAACCTAACCCCAACCCGGAAGGATTTATTTAATTGAAGCCTGGCCCCACCGGAAGGATTTTATACTGGGCTTTATCTGGAGAGTGGTTCTAATTCGGACCATTTTGGATCGCTTTCGCCTGGATTGGGAGGGTACCTGAGTGTACTCCCCACCTTCACCCGGATTGGGAGGGTACCTGAGTGTACTCCCCACCTTCACCGGATTGGGAGGGTACCTGAGTGTACTCCCCACCTTCACCTGGATTGGGAGGGTACCTGAGTGTACTCCCCACCTTCACAGGAACTAAAGGGAAGTTTATTTACTATTTATTTTCCCTGAGACATTAAAGTTCCCTTAACATTTGTAACTGTAATCAAGTGACCCAGTTGAGAGGGTGTAATGACTTAGTGCCCCTGTTACTTATAATAAATTCACGGTGTTGTTAATATTTCAATACGAAGTTCTAGTTATACTGGTCAGACAGTTTGCCCGGTTGTATAGTGACCCTGATTGTCACAGATATTACTATTTATGTTTTTAATTGATTTATGCTTTGATATTCGTGAACATTTACTGATATCGTACTGGAGTTATTTTATTTATTGATATTTTAGGGATTTATAATATATTATTTAATTTACTTAGCTTAGTGATTTCTAGTGGGAGTTAGTGGCTAGCCTGGTAGGATCTTATTTTGTGGGATACTGATCGATTTATATTACTATTATCTTGTTTATGCACTGTAAATATATGATTAAAAACCCGTTTGTCTTATTCCTGGACCCTAGTTGGAGACTGCAGAACCTTTGTAGACCTCCCGCGTGTATGGTGGCTCAGACTGATTAGTGTGCCCACCCTCTTGTTATTTTGGAAACTTATATAATTCATATAAATATATATATATATATATATATATATATATATATATATATATATATATATATATATATATATATATATAATATATATATAGATAGATATTATAATATATATATATATATATATATATATATATCATATAATATATATAATATATATATATATATAATATATATATATATAATATAATATATGTAATATAAAGAGTGATCGAGAAGTCGCGCACATCAAAATATTCGAGTCTGTGAATTTAATGGTAAACGGATTAGGTCTATCTGCAACCGCTAGATAGCACCACAGGTATTATCTGCAACACACGTAAACGCCATTGTGATTGGCTGTGCTCCCATGACGCCTCTGTGGCCCAGAGTTCTTTGACGGGTGAGGATGCTTTTTTCCCAAGAGCAACGAGTGTTTATTCTTAAACAGTATTTAGCTTGTCGTTCATATGCACGTGTTAAAAAGCATGGGGATTTTCGGTAGACCATATTCGTGTGTTTTGGAGACTCAAACAGTTACTGCAACCTGCCAATGTGCAATTGCCTATACTACTGACTTTCAAGATAATTCAAAAAGCAGCCCTTGATCTAATCTCCCTTCAAAATGCCACCAACAACCCTACTCCGAGTATTAGTTTTCAACCAACTAACAATGAAACTAAGTTATTCATCCAATACAATGCTTTTATGAGTTCACCAAAGCTCACGTAAGAGGCCTGCATCTATGTCCCCTAATCTGTCTCCCACCGTTACTCAATTTCCTGAAAAAGATGTTCCTAAACACAAAGAAAAGATTAATCACCAAGCTAAAGATTATTCGCTTAAAATTCACCAATCAAATTTCTAAAGCACTGACCTCCCAGATGTAAAAAAATGCAAACTCAGAAGAGACCTCATCATAAATCTATCCTGAGACAAAAGCAAAGACTTCAATAGATTGTACCCAAACAATCACAGCTATTGAACAACCCACCAACCAACTCTCTGATAGCTTGCAGGATTATTCCAGCTCTTCTGAATCCTCCTATAACTTCTTCCGAATTTCCTACTTCAGGCAGCTCCTTAAAGGATCTATGTTCTTAGCGGATGAAATGGATCATAGTTCCCAAGTGGAGCCTGATGTGATAACCCACTCTCTTTTCAATACTTCTTTTGCTTCCGAGAAAGTTGAATGGAAAACCGTTCAATGAAAACACCGCAAGCGCTCCAACAGTTCTAAATCTGTTGGTGCGAAATGTTCAGTTTTCCAAAATTACCCACCTAATGGTTCACTGAAAAATTCTCTAGCGATCAAACCTCCGTAATGCAACGGATGCCATATTGAATCATAATATCTCAACTCCAACTTCCTTACCAAAAATGAACACTTTTCTGGTGTCGCCTTCTTACACTGACTCCATGGAAAAAAATCCCAAATTCTAGACCCATTTCTGAATTCTTCTTGTTTGTCAACCTGATATCGCCCTCAGTCCAAAATATGGCATTTTGGTTGCTCTTCTAACGACTAACCTAGTCCACTTAATAAGATGGACTTGGTTGAACTCAACTTACTTCGCATTCATGGCGAAGCCCCTCCACAAATACCATGAAAACTTCTCACCCCCCCAAAACCGGTCCGTAACAACCCAAATCTTTGTTTTACGATTATTCCTTACACCAGAATCTGCTGCTCCTCCCTGTCGGGACCCACGTCTCGGACTTTCCTCCCCATCTGAATCCACTTTCAACATTGCCCCCAGCTACATATAACAATCTGTTCAAAAGGACCATTCTCTTTGACATTTAAAATATGAATAAGCTAGGACCTACTCATGGAGCTGATTATTCAACCCAGTGTGGTCGCTTCTCTGTGTGCCGTGGAAGGTCCTGTACAACAACTCAATATATATATATATATATTATATATATATATATATATATATATATATATATTATAATATATAATAATATATATTTAATTAATATATATATAATATATCATATATATATATATATAATAATATATATATAATATATATGATATATAAAGGAAAATTTTTATTCCTTCGAGTAATATCTGTCTTCATTTTTGTTATTTTTTTTAAACTAGCTTATTTTCTCTCTTTCTTGGAATTACATGACATATTTACGAGTACAACACCACACACACACAAACAATATTATATATATATATATATATATATTATATAATATATAATAATATATATATATATATATATATATATATATATATATAATATATTGTTATGCCAAAAAAAGTGACATTTTTTTAAAATGTGAAATTAATAATATTTACAAATTAAAAACCCGCGTGCAATTGATCAGTTTTTTTCTGGATACACTAAATTTTAATTAAATGTAAATATAGAAATACATGTTTTATATAGGTATAATATATATCTAATATATATATATATATAATATATATATATATATATATTATATATATATATATACTTATATAATATAATAATATATATATAATATAAAATCACGCCATACATACATACATACATAATGCATACTACATACATACATACAATACATACATACATACTACATACATACAACATACATACATAACATACATAATAACATACATACATTACATACTAAGCAGCTAATACAACTAGCTTCATGATACACCTAAAGTATAAATTAATTAATCCTAATCCTTTGTATACTAATTCCCTCAGAAGGTGAACGAACCCTCGTTGCCCATTGCAACTAAAAAATATTAATCATATTTTGGCACAAAATAACCTTGGCGCTAAAAAGGCTTACCACCGAATTTATATCATATCCATAATTTGCATCTGAGATCAATGAATTAGGAATTAACAGTTAGGAATTAGGTTGAATATAGTTTAACTTTAGATGTATATATATATATATATATATGTATATTTTTTGTGTATATATATAATATATATATATATATATATATATATATATATATATATATAATATATAATATCTTATATATATATAATATATATAATATATACTGTATATTATATAATATAATAATATATATATATATATATATAATATATATAAGTTATATAAATAAATATATAAAATATATTATATATATTATATAATATATATTATATTAATATTATATATATAAAATATATATGTAAATATATAAATATATATATATATAGTATATATAATATAATTATATATATTATATATATATTATATATATATATTATATAATATATATATATATGTTATTATATATAATATATATATATTATATATATAATATATAATATATTATATAAATATATATATTTATAATATATATATATATATATTATATATATTTATATTAATATATATAATATATATATATATATATATATATATATATAATATAATATATATATATATATATATATAGTATATATATATATATATATATATATATATATATATATATATATATATAATAGTATATATATATATAATATATATATATACTATGGAAGCAAATGAAGGAAGCGGTTCCTAGTAGTGCAAAAGAAGAATGTCGATGTGCTAAGATATTAAGTAAGAATGTTAAAAGTGAGTGGTGGAATGGAGAGGTGATGCAAGTGGTTAAATGTAGTAAAGGAGCATGGCTGAATGTACTAAAAGCCAATGATGAGGTTTCAAAAGAAAGATGTTTGAAATTATATAAGGAGAAAAAAGAAGATATTATAACTGATTTTAAGAAAGAAAAAAAAAGAGGTAAATGAACAGTTTGGATCGATGATGAATGGAGAATTACAAGAGAATAAGAAAGTTATTCTGGAAAGAAGCGCCAAAAGTTAAGAATGAGAATAAGGGAAATCTGCTTAGAATAATGAATAGTGATGCTGCTTTCGTAACTGATGGGTAACTGATGAAATGGATGTGATGAGAGTATGAAGGGAAGACTTCGAAAATCTGTTTAACAATGGCAGTAATGAAGAAAAATTTAAACAAAAAATCCAGGATAAATAAAATTGATAACTGTGAAAAAATTCAATTAATGGAGGTAAAACGTTATAAAGGGCTTCTAATACATTTGATGTTTAGTCGAAGAAACTAAAAGTGTCTAGTGTTCTCATTACAAACATTCCTCTTTTATATTATATTATATTATATTATATTCTATTTATCCTTATATTTCCTTATGTAGGGGTCGAAAGCTTGTCTTCAGTTATATTTTTAATTTTAGCTTCTCATTTTAATATTCTTTGTTATATCCTTTTACTGCCCTATTCTGCTACTTCCACTATTATTATTATTATTATTATTATTGTAAGGTTACCATTATTAATTATTTTATTATTATTATTATTATAATTATTATTATTATTATTTTATATTATTATTATTATTATTATTATTATTATTATTATTATTATTATTATTATTATTATTATTATTAATTATTATTTTTATATTATTTTTATTATTATTATTATTTTTTAAATTAGCAATTATTGTTACAAAATCAAGTAATAAGTAGTAGTAGTAGTAGTAGTAGTAGTATAGTAGTAGTAGTAGTAGTAGTAGTAGTAGTAGTAGTAGTAGTAGTACTACAATTGGAAGTAGTTAGTAGTTGACTTAGTTTTTATTATTATTCTTTTGTATTTTACTTTTTAAAATTTATATAAAAAAAATTTTTTTTTTACAATTGTCAAATAAATATTATATGCAATAGTTGATAATAATTCCAAAATTTTTACAAACCCATATACAATTCAGATTATGTAAATATTTAAGAATTTTAAAATATTTTTGTATTACAAAATAAAAAAATAAATAAAAAATAAGTTAATAAATTAATAAATAAATAATTATACAAAAATAAGAATAAGTACATAACGAAAAAAAATCATGTAGATTATAATTTGAATTAAATTTAAATTTTTTATTTTTAAATACATTTTAAGTTGAATCACTTCACTTAGGAAAATATTATTCTCTATTAACATTGTAAACATCATGAATGGTTTGGCTATATTAATATCATTATATTATTTTGCACTTATTATTATTATTACTCTTATTATTATTATTATTATTATTATTATTATTATTATTATTATTAATTATTATTATATTAGTAAATATTATTATTATTATTATTATTCTATAATTATTATTATTATTATTATTATTATTATTATTATTATTATTATTATTATTATTATTATTATTATTATTATTATTATTATTATTATTATTATTATTATTATTATTATTATTATTATTATTATTATTATTATATTAAATAATATTAATATTAATATTATTATTATTATTATTATTATTAATTATTTTTATCTATTATTATTATTATTATTATTATTAAATTTTTATTATTTAAAATTAATTTATTTAAATTAAAAAAAAATAAATTTATTTTAAATTTAAAATTATTAATTATTATTATTATTATTATTATTA
>JABUQX010030449.1:25000-30000 GCA_015478945.1 Trachelipus rathkii
TAGAGGGGAAGTAGTTGGCCGAAGAGATTGACCTTTTCAGTTGGAGAATTAGCAACAGAACCATCAGATCGAATAAGAGGAGGAAAGACAGATTTACAGAAGTTGTTGGAGATGTTTTTGGCAAGAGGCCAGAAAGATTTGTCAGTAGGAGAACCAAGGAGGTTAGCGCACTTTCGTTTGATGAAAGCCCGCTTTGCTCGTCGAAGAGTATCCTTGCAACGATTTCTAGCTGAATGAAAATTAGCAAGAGTGATAGGAGAACGAGAATTTTTCCACTCCCGATACGCGCTGTCTCTAGCCTGAATGGCCAGAGAACAAGCACGATCGAACCATGGATTATGAGGAGAGAAAGATTTAGTTGAAGAAGGAATGAACCTGCTCATCCCATCAACGATTACAGCTCCCACCTTATCGGCAGAAGTTGAAGCGTCACCAGAGACAAAGCAGTCATTCCAATTATAGTTAGCGTAGAAGCAACGCAAGGCCCCCAATCGGCCCGATCAAAGTGCCAGAAAAAACGCGTAGGGCAGGATGGAGCTGTTGGAGAGAAAGTATTAAAATTAAGAGATATAAGGTTGTGGTCAGATTTACCGATAGGAGCGAAAGTGGTGTATTTTAAGAGAGAAGGACTAGTGGTGAAACATAGGTCAAGTGTGTTCAAGAATTGGTTGGGACGATCCGGAATGTGTGTGGGTTCTTTAATTAGTTGCTCCAGATCGTTGAGAATGCTAAATGATTCGGCCTCCTCCCCACCTAAATCAGTATGAGAGGACCCCAACCATTCAGTGTTGTGTACATTGAAATCCCTTAAATAGAGGACCTCAGTATTTGGATGAGAAGATATAACAGTCTCGTGAGAAGTAGTAAGATATTCAAAAAAGGCTTAAAAATCTGTTCTGTTAGGAGAACAGTAGCAGAAGCACAAGATTATTGTAGTAGAAGGAAGAAAGATTTTAAGCCAAAGAACATCGAAGTTAGGAGATTCGAGATTCTCGAGACGTGTTACAGGAGTGTTTATGTTAACATAGGCACATACTCCACCCTTTAGACGGAAATTATGAATAAGTTATATATATATATATATATATATATATATATATATATATATATATATATATATATATATATATATATATATATATATTATCTATCTATCTATCTATCCATATATATATATAATAACAAAGTCTTTTATTGACCTTGAACGGTACTCGTTAGCCCAAAAAAAATAGTACAGGGTATCTCTACGGACCATAAATATATGTTTAGTTTAGGATATACTCAAAAAAGAAAAACAATATATATATATATATATATATATATATATATATATATATATATATATATATATATATATATATATATATATATATATATATATATATATATATATATATATATATATACTATATATATATATATATATATATATATATATATATATATATATATATCAAAGATATAAAACAGGCAAAAAAGGGGGCTCGAGCCGACAGGGAACAGAAGGGGACGTTTCCACCCGTAGGGGAGGGGCGGAGGAACCCCGCGACACCCAAATACCAAAGGCAGGGGTTCCGGAAGTCCCTCCCCGGAGGGAAATAGTCATGCCCTGTCGTTCCCCAGTGAGCGAACCCCGACTCCTGCCATCTCTGCGGTTTACCATTGGAGTATTCTTTAGTTAAGAAAAAAAATTATAAAAAAGAAAAAAGAAAAACACATCTAGGGGCAGATCCGTAACAGCTTAATTTAGAACATGATTTGTCTTTTCTTTATAATTGAACAATTTTCTTACACTTATTTTTATAAAAAAAATTTATTTAGTATTAACCTTTTAATTGTAAATAGGCTAATAATTCTATATCATTTCATTTAACAAAACTTCAAATTTCGATACTAAAAGGAAACGACATCTTACTCAAACAACAAACTTAACTACTGAAATAATACAAATAGAAATAATATTATTTGTAAGTAGGCTAAAAAATTCTATATCATTTCATTTAACAAAACTGCATTTTCAGACTTAAAAGAAACGACATCTTACTCAAACAACTACACGTAAATAGTAAAAAAGAATTATAACTCAATATTCACTGAACTCAGTAGGGTACGCATCGTAAAGCAGCATACAAATAGTTTACTATATTTTTAAAATTTCAATTTCAATGCATCCTTTTCCTATAATTTTACATTTCTTGAAAATTTACTTTCATTTATAATAAATTAAAATTAAAAATTTACTTTACATAAAAAGATCAATAGCTATACTTTCTCATATATATATATAAATATATATATATATATATATATATATATATATATATATATATATATATATATATATATATATATATATATATATATATATATATAACATCTATATCTATATATATATATATATATATAGTTATATATTTTTTGCTCGGTATATATATATATATATATATATATATATATATATATATATATATATATATATATATATATATATATATATATATATATATATATATATATATATATTTTATTTATAAGATAATAACTCCAGGAACGAAAATCAATAAAAAATGTAACTTAATTTCAATGATTTGAGGTTAAATACATTAGTAAATACTGGATTTTCAAATGCCTCAAACGGATTTGTAATACGAAAAAACTAATTAAAGAAATATTAAAGTTTAAATCTATGTAAACTAACTAAACTCTAACATAACCTTTACTTAACGTATATATAATGTAATTTATTTTTATATTTATAATTTATTTCACTTTGCATTGCTTAAAAAAACATGCATCAGGCAACAAGAGAGCTTTGTACATTTTATGCGATAAAGAACAAAGAAAAAAATAAAACATAATCAAATTTTTACCTATTTCTTTTTTCACACGAAATATTTAGAGGAAGATCTTACTCGAATATATATATACATATATAATATTTATATATATATATATATATATATATATATATATATATATATATATATATATATATATATATATATATATATATATATATATATATATATATATATATATATATATATTATATTTTTTCTCTCTCTCTTATATATATATAATATATATATATGATTGATTGATATCTTGCTTCTTTTAGATTGTGTAGCTATGACAAAGAGTCATTAAAGCTAGTTCTCTTAGTTCGAATATGACTGTATAAATAAAATTATTTGCAAAATTCTTAAAATTTTCAATACTAAGATTGGTAAGTATGGGTCTATGGTTCGCGAACTTGCTCTCTGGGGTTGAAAAATCATCAAGAAAAAAAATGCTTTTGTTTTATACCCTTTCGTCTTATATTGATAGCGATACGCGGCATTCTCATTTCTTCGTTAAGAGAAAACGGAAGCTCGGTTGTAACTTCCGAGGTGTTTAAAAAATATTGTTGTAAAATCTTTTACAACAAGAATCACATTTTCAATATGTTTAAGAGGACATTTGCTGTCACTAATGATAAAGACTGCAACGAAGTAAGAACATAACTTTGAGGAAAAAATACAAATTTGAAGTAATAATTATTAAACTTATAACAAATTCGCTCGTGATTACAGATTTCAGAAGATTCGAAGTTTTTGAAGAAGGTTCAATGTCTGTATCGACCTAAACTTCCTCTAGAGCTTCAACAATTGCTTCAAAAACCTTCTCTAAGTCGTAAATTTCTACTCACTTTGTTTCGCATATTCGTATTAGTTTTTGCTCATTTTGCCTCTGGTAAAATCTTCGAATTATTTACTGTTAAAATAGTCGTCCACTTTGGAGGACAAAAACAGTATTTGTTTTTACTGAGCTAATAAAGTTTCTAATGTGTTGTATACTCCTCATGAGTGTGAACAACAATGAACATGCAATGTCGCTGGATATTTTCAACAGCTTGAACACTTCTAAAATTTTTCATCAATGCTGCTGCACCTTCATGTCGTTGTCCAATCAAAAAGGCTCTATTTATTTCAACCATCATAGTATTGCCTCCTCTTCAGATTCCCCTTTGGTGCTTTCGGCAGCCACTAACGCTAAGAAATCTTCACGAATCATAAATATTTTCCTTATTTCTATTAATATATATTCTTAATCTGCTTTTAATTATTTTTCCTATTCTTATTATCTAAAATTAAGAGATTCAAACGATCAGAAATTTTAATAGTTTAATAATTTTTTTGGAGGGGAGGTTTAGACATCCTCAATCCACCCCCCCCCTGGCCACGGCCGTGCGTTACACTCTATCACCTTAGTGGAAAGCAGCCCTATAAGGATAGTGTGCGACTAGCTAGCTTGGGAGTAATGTGTCCGGTGTTATATCGATAGCGCAAGGAAAGTGAAGCAAGACTTCTAAAGTCAGAAATGGATTGGAAATAGTAAGAGTGAAATTCTTCTTTCAAAATGAGAGCAAAAATTTTCCGTTAAAGTGAGAGGGAAATTCTTTTGTCACTCTGAGAGGGAAATTCTTACGTCAAAGTGAGAGGGAAATTCTTTTGTCACTCTGAGAGGGAAATTCTTACGTCAAAGTGAGAGGGAAATTCTTCCGTCAAAGTGAGAGGGAAATTCTTCCGTCAAAGTGAGAGAGAAATTTTCCCGTCAAAGTGAGAGGGAAATTCTTCCCTCAAAGTGAGAGGGAAATTCTTCCCTCAAGGTGAGAGGGAAATTCTTCCATCAAAGTGAGAGGGAAATTCTTCGGTCACAGAGAGAAATTTTTCCGTCGAAAAGAGGGAAATTTTTTCCGGCAAAGTGAGATAGAAATTTTTCCGTCAAAGTGAGAGGGAAATTCTTCCGTCAAAGTGAGAGAGAAATTCTTCCGTCAAAGTGAGAGTGAAATTCTTTCGTCAATCTATTAAATATTTGATTCATAACAGTTTTATTACATATCATATAGAAGATTGGTCAACTTACCACCAAAAACATTTTAACCCAAACCAACAATAAACACATACAATTAAACCTTTGAATTAAGGTTGCCCGATGCACCAAGTGCGGTGCGGTGCGGT
>JABUQX010030449.1:35000-37500 GCA_015478945.1 Trachelipus rathkii
ATTATTATTTTATTATTATATTATTATATATTAATTATAAATAATTAATTAATTTAATATTATTAATTTATAATCTAATTATTATAATTATATTATTTATTATATTGATATTATTTATTAATTATTATTTATTATTATTATTATTATATATTATTTATATTTTCTTTCTAATTATATATATTATTTCCATTTAAGGTTAATTTTATTATTTATTCTTATCTTAATTATCTGATCTTTCATAATTTTCTCCTATTGCATTTACCTTTTCTTCACCTCTTCTCTTACTTTTTTTTTTTATTACTTACTTACTTATTACTTCTATTACTATTACTTATTATTATTTTATTACTTATCTTCTTATTTATTCATTATCTATTCATTATTATCTATTCTTAATTCACTCTATTTATTAACTTATACAATCACTCACTATCATATCTAACAGTACTTAATATTAATCAAATTTATATATAATTGGTAAGGAAGAAAAATAATTTAATAATAATATATTTATAATATATATAATTAATATTAAATAATTAAGAATAATTAAAATTTAAGTATTGTTATATATATGATATTGTTAATAACTAAAAGTAATTAATTATTAGTTTACATTTAATTAAATTTTGAAAATTTATTATATAGCAATATTAGCTACTAATTAATTGTTAAAAATTACATTTCAAAATCAATTCATAATAGATTTTAGCATAAAAACACTATTAAAGGATAATAAAAATAATAATAACTATTATTATATATGAATATTAATAATATCTAAATAATATAAATTAATTATTATTATTATTTAAATTAATATTAATTAATATATAATTAAAATAATAATAAAATTAATTTATATATATATTATAAATTATTAATTATAATTATTATTATTAAATAATTAATATAATAATATATATTATATATTAATAATATATATATTATTAATATATATTATTATTACTATAAATATAATTAATTAATTAATTATATATAATAATTAATTAAATTAATATATATTATATTATATATATAATATTTATATAATTAATATTAACAATTTTAATAATAATATATTATTAAAATATTAATATATTATTATTATACTTAATTAATTATTATTATTATTTATTATATTATATTATTACATTAAAAAATATAATATAATTTACTTAAAATATATTTTAGGATTAATTAGATTATTATTTATTAATATAATTAAATTAATGATTAGTAAGAGTATTATTAATTATTATGATTAATTATTATTGATTATTTTATGATTATTAATTATGATTATTCATTATTATGATAATTTTATATTACTGATATTTATTTGATAAATATCTATTAAATTTAAGTATTATTATTATAATGTTTTATTAAGTATATTATGTATTTATATGTATGTATATTAATTATTATTTAATTTAATGTATTAAGTTATTTTTATTATTATTATGTTAATTAGTTTTTATCTATTTATTATTATTATTATATGTAAGTAATATTAGCTTATTTATAAATTTATCTGAATAATTCATACACCGTGGAATTTAGCTAAAAGCTGAAAAAAAACTGGAAAAAAAACTCTACTCCTGATACTCGGTCCAACTTTTCAAGAATGGTATCTTTCGCCTTCCCATCTAATCACTCTCATCCATATTTCATCTACCTATTATTATTATTATTATTCCATTCATCTCATTATACCTAGTATGTGGAATATTTATTCTGTTCATTCATTATTCACTTATATAATACTATTTCCCAACTTCCCCACTATTATTCTATTATCACTAAACTGTTAAGGTAGTAATCAAATCTATTCTCTCTTACGTTATTCTCTTCGTCTCAATCTTAATCGCACTATTCACAATTCCTACAATATTTATCCACTCTAATTATACTTTATATTTCACATATATTCCCCACTATTCTCCAATTTTATTCTATTACCCGGTTATATTACTCTTATTCTAATATCCATTACACTTATCTATCATCTATTATTTCCCATTATTAGTTTATTCCCCTAATAAATTCTCACACAACATTCTAACCACCCACAACTCTCACTCATAATCATGTTTACTCAATCCTCACCGTCATGCATTGCTAATCTTCTTGTTGCAATATCATCACACTTAAAATGCGTACTCCACTTGAATGTTCTACACAACTGTTTCTGTCGGTGAAAATTTGACTTGCCTCACAAACCTTTGAGCAATTTATTTACATCTTCGTTTACAAGTATATATGCAAGTAAAAATAATTGAATATAGAAATCGCAAATAATTATAAATTGTTATTAATTATATTAATTATAATTATTATATTATTATTATTATTATTATATATTATTATTTATATATTTAATAATAAATCATTAAATATCAATTGATTAATATTAATATTTATTATTATTTATATTTATTATATATTATTATTAATTTATTATTATTAATATTATTATTATTATTATTATTTATTT
>JABUQX010030449.1:47500-52500 GCA_015478945.1 Trachelipus rathkii
TTCTAATGTCTAGTAGTGCAACTATAGTCTGAAATAAGAGGTATAGATCTAAGATACAGTGTGTTCAGATGAACAATCTTTGGGCGTGTTAGGTGTTAAGGAAGTAACGATTAAATGAGGATATGACACATTAGGGGGTTGTTGTGTGTGAGGGAAAGGAGTAAAAAGAGAGAATAAACGAAAGAGAATGGAAAGAATGAATAATAGTCGGTTGGTTAAGGAGATGCATAGTAGTGAGTGCATTGGGAATCGACAGCTGGGAGACCGAAGAAAATTGGATTGAGTCAGTAAAGGAATGCCTGAAGGAGGGGAATGTGAGTTTGGCAGAGAAAGAAAGAAAGGTGAATAATAAGAGTGAATGGCGGGGTTTGTGAAGGGGTATGGTTGTGGGCCTGGGCCAGGGGATGAAACCCACATTGATGAGATACCACAGTGAGGATGGAGATTTTTGACTGCGACGAGTTCTCACTTAAAGGTCTTCTACTACTTTTCTGTTTCCGGTGTATGTGACGCACCTTACCCCCAATCTGGGGAAAGGAGATGGATGATGATGATGATGATGATGATGATGATGATGATGATGATGATGATGATGATGATGATGATGATGATGATGATGAATGATGATGATGTATGATATAAAAAATATATATATATATATTATATATATATATATATATATATATATATATATATATATATATATATATATATATATATATATATAATATATATATATATATATATATATATATATATATATATATATATAGGTGCGTGTGTGTGTGTGCAAGTGGGCGCGCGTACACGTAACATTAGGATAAATGTAATTCTTGGTTTATTTTTCTACTGGTATTTGAGTAAAAAAAAATCGGTAAAACTCATTTAGGAAAAAAACTCTTAAAACGAAACAAAATTCAAGAGTAAATGACACAACAATGTGAACCGATTTTCCAAAATACATCGTACGAGAACTTGAACGAAAGTAATTGCAAAAGACTATTAAGTGAACCGCTCTTCTTTCTTTTATATTATTTCGTAGCAACGCCTTTTACGTAGCTTGTATCAGAAGAGTTGAGGAAGGTTTTGGAAGAGTCCTGCCAGAGTCTAGGGTTGTTGGACGAGCACGGGAATATTGGACACCGTACCACACACCACACCAGAGTAAGATCATCACGCACCAAAAATATTTTTTTTCTGCACCGCACCGGACCTCACCACCCCTCACATTTATGTTTTAGTAAGCACCGCGCACGGCACCGCACCGGACCGCACCTGGTTCTTAGACTAACCCTACTTTATACTGTTGTCGCTATTGGATTTCCTCTTTATTTCTTTTTCATTACTCATAACTTATATTAATTTATCTCGATTTTGCTTCATTGGGTAGTCCCGAAAATATATTATTAGGTGAGCTTTGCCTCCCTTACATACCCAAAACAAACACCCCTGATATATATATATATATATATAATATATATATATAATATATATATATATATCATATATATATATATATATTATAATATATATATATATATATATATATATATATATATATATATATATATATATATAATATATATATATATATATATATATATTAAGAACATAAGAACATTAAGAATATAGAGACAGCAAGAAGCCACACGGGCCTATCGAAGACTGTCCCTGTCAACCCACTAACCAAACATGCTCATGCAAAATCCACAAAGCACCCTAGGGCTTGCCAAATTTGTTGTAACTACAAATCCATCAATTGGCCTAGTCAAAAGAAAAAAATTATCACTATAGGTATACATACATACAAATATAAATATCCAAAATATATGTAAAACATGAAACCCAAACTCATCCGCATGCATTAATAACTAAGTTATGGTCACACAGGCCATCTAACATTAATAACTATGCTATAACTAAAACCCGCCAAATGGCTTCGTCAATATATTATAGAATACCCAACCCATTATCCATAAACAAATCTGACCCTTCTTAAATTGTTGCAATCGAGTCACACTCAACAACCTCCTCTGGCAGATCATTCCAAAATTTAAAAACCCTATTACTGAATGCATGCTTCCTTATATCAGATGGCATGCTTTCTTTTTAATTTTCTTATTATGCCCCTGGTCACCTGTCCATGGTTTATTAAAAAGAATATATTGATAACAGTGTTATCCGAGAGATATAATATTTTGTAGACTTGTATCATATCACCTCTAAGAAATTGGCTTTCAACAGAAAACATTCCTAATTCTTTCAGCCTCTCCTCATAGCTCTTACTCTCAAACCCAGAAATCATCCATGTTGCCCTACGTTGCACTCGCTCTAGCATATCTAAGTCTTTTCTTTAAATAAGGGGCCCAAACTTGTGCACAATACTCTATTTTTACTGGCCAACATAGCTATTTTACAGTTCTACTTATTTACTTCCTTGCTTTGTAAACAACATTGACGATTATCATGCCCGCAATCTTATTAGCTTTATTTCTAGCTTCCAAACACTGCTATAAGCTACTTTCAAATTACTGCGCTTATAATCACACCTAAATCTTTTTCTTGGTCCACAGACTCAAGCCAATCCCCATTCATATCGTAGTTAAAACTTTTATTTGAGTAACCTAGGTGAAGAACCTTACACTTTTTACTATTAAAATTCATTTGCCACTTATCTGCCCACCCAAGAAGTTTATCAAGATCATTTTGAATCTTTATGCATCCTTCACTATTCCTAACTGAGGTGGCCACTTTAGTATCATCTGCAAATTTAGAAACCTTGCATTTAAGTCCCTGGTCTAAATCATTTATATATATGAGGAACAATAGTGGCCCCAGGCCTGAACCCTGTGGGACACCACTCTTCACTATTTCCCATGATGACTTATTGCCATTAAGTTGTACACACTGTTTTCTATTCTAATCACTATTTTAATACGAAACGATGTGCACCGCTCTACCTTTTGCACCAATGTGATAACTTTTTCATCAGCCCTATGTGGGGAACCTTATCAAAAGCTTTACTAAAGTCTAAATATACAATATCAACTGGATCTTCCGGTCAATGCAGTCAGTAATGTATTCCATAAATTCTAAAAGGTTTGTCTGACATGACCTACCCTTTCTGAAACCGTGCTGGGAGTCATACAATACCTTGTTATCTTCTAAATATTTCTCTATATGACCTTTCAGTAACTTTTCCAGAACCTTTACAACCAGAGATGTTAAGCTAACTGGCCTATAATTTCCCAAAATCTTCCTTACTACCTTTCTTATAAATAGGCACAACATATGCTGTTTTCCAGTCATCTGGTACCTCACCAAATGTTTATAGATCGCTTAAAAATCAAAATCAAATACAGTGCCTTTGCAATGCTGATACTACCCTCTTTTAGAATTCTACCATATATCCCATCAGGCCCTGCAGCTTTACCTGGATCAATATGGTCTAATAAACGTTTAATATCTTTTACGTCAAATTCAAATTCTGTAAGTCTATTTGTTACATGCATACAAGAACTATTAGTCTCCAAACTATTATCTAATCTTTCCTCAGTAAACACTGAAGCAAAATATGCATTGAAAATGTTGACCAACTCCTTATCTGAACTCACTAAATTTTCATCAATTTTAATTGGACCAATTGTCCTATTCTTACTTTTAAATTTATAAAAGCTAAAAAACTTCTTCAGGTTCTTATTACTATTCCTTGCTAAATTAATTTCTGCCTCTCTCTTTGCCTTTCTTATTGACTGGTTAAGTTCCTTTCTATTTTTCCTATAATTTTCTAAATCATCTTCCATATTACTACCCTTGAATATTTTAAAACATCTATGCTTTTCATTAATTTTATCTCTTATCTCTCTATTCCACCAAACAGGTTTTCTCTTCGCCACCCTAATGGGTTTATCTTAAAAACATACTGACTGAATATTTATTAAAATTTGCTTAAAATGTTCCCACATGATAAAACAGTTTTGGTCTTTAAATCTCTTTATCCAGTCAATTATACTAAGCTGTCTCGTAATTGGTAAAATCACATTTCGGAAATCTTAAGATCCTTTCCTTATTTTAACTTTGCAATTTGGGCCCAGATATTACATTCATGTTAAATCTAATTATATTATTGTCACTAAGTCCTAAATTCTCCCCAACTCTAACCTCATCCACCATACTTTCATCGTTAGTTAATATTAAAGCAGTGCTACGTGTTTTGTAACTTCATGGACCACTTGGCTTAAAAAGTTTGTCCCAGGTATACATTTATAAAATACTGAACTACTTATGGTCCGTATTTAGACAAGGAATCCCATTTTAATTGCCAGGAAAATTTTAAAATCACCCATTTATGGACTAATACCATTATTCTTTACTGTGGCATGCCTGTCTCAATTTCTTTTACAATTTCTGAGTCTAATTCTTGAACTCTGGCCAAGAGGTCTATAAAATGCCCCTATCTATATATAATATATATATATATATAATATATATAATATATATATTATATATATATAGTAAATATCTACTATATTATATTATATATATATATATATATATATATATATATATATATGAGTGAAAAATGAGAGAGAAGAAGAACAAATTTTATTTAGGTTTTATGGACTCGTATCAGGTAAATGACAGGATTAATAGGGAAGCTTCTGTGGCAGGTGGCAGTGATTATATGGCGCAGTGGTCTCCAAAGTGGGGTACGCGTACCCCGGGGGGTACGCAGAGGGATACTGGGGTACGCCAAAGAAGTAGTCTCACGATCACTTGTGAGTGTATAATCGTGTATCACGTGAATGCCGGATATATATTATATATATAATATATATATATATATATATATATATAATATTATATATATATATATATAATATTATATATATATATATATATAATATATTATATATATATATATATATATATATAAACTCGCGGGCAAATTTAATACATCACCCGTAAATTTTAATTTAACCCTTTCATATTTGGAATGT